>APFE031522856.1:458338-472929 GCA_000404065.3 Pinus taeda | reverse complement strand
TTACAGATATACTGAAGCAGATGAAACACTGGTAAAAATAAGGAGACATCAGCTACCTCCAGCTGATTGGTGGCAGGCAATGCTGGAAGTTCTGCCCAGGTGATTCCACTGTATTATTCCTTTTTGTGAAAATTCAGATCTCAGTCACAGTACAGGTCAGCAGATAATCCAGCACGCAGATATCACATGAAGCATCCGTATAGTGACTCCTCAAAGCACTCAGACAACAGGTTCAACTAACGTAGAATGAAAGGCACAACTACAGCCAACTTTACTGAGCCAAAAAGTCAAAAGTTGTCTGACTGAAAGATAGCTGCCATCTCAACATTAATTGCTGTAGTTATATCTTTCATTTACTTTTTGTAAGAGAGTTGTTGGTGCAATTTATTGCACAATAACTCACTATTTAGACATTTTATCCTATTTTTTGTATATATATCCCCTCAAAGAACGTATTGAGGGTCCGTTGTAGTGAAACTCTTTCAGAAGAGCTGTATTGTATATCTGAGACATTTGTGCTAATACAAATTGCTGGTGGAGTTCCTAGTTCCTATACTATCTGAAGGTGGAAATGAATGGCTCTGTTATGTTGCAGAATTCCTGTGTCATTTGCTGGAACAATAAGTTATTCTGAACTGTGTTCTTATCTTTCTGTGTGTGCAATAATTCATATATGTTCATGATTATAGTAAATAGAGAAAAAGAATAGCTTAGGATTTGTTTGAATACACCTTATGCTCAATCTCTATTTCTAAATATGTTTTCTTCTGGATTAGCCATGGATATTAATTCTTAATTGCTCATGTCTAAACTAATTCTATCACTGTGACTATTGTTTAAGAATTCTTAACTACTCTTAAGCAATACTTTCATTTCTCCTCTTGTTAGCATAGTGGAAAATTCTCAATTTCCTTTCACTCACTAATTCCATAACTTCATTACATAATCTAAAAAATTGTTCCACAGATGCCTATCTGGATTTGCAGCAATACTCTGTCTTCAGAAACATACTTTAGCAGCACACTTCCCGGAACTCCATTGCCCAATGGCCCAAACTGTTCTGTAATTTATACCTCAGCTCTGTTTGAATTCACCAACCAACCAAATTCAAACAAAATCAGCACACCATAACTAGCCTAAAATCACCCGCCAACAAAGTTAAATTATAAAGAGAGAGCCCTCTCTGGTTGCAGGTAGGCTAGGACCTGTAACTAAAATATTGGTTAGTGGTTACCTTGGTCGTATTCCCTTTAGGAATCAGGGAACAACCTGAGTGATAACATCATTGGCGACTCCACTGGGGACTTATTTAAAATTACCACTTGCAAGGAAATAAGCTTCCTGTTTTACCTTCTCGTAGAATACCAAAGAAACAAAACTCAGAAGCTGGCTCCAAAGAAGAAATCTCGTTACACCAGGTCAAACCCTGACCCTAATCCCCCAGCTGTCTTTGAAAACCCCAATTTAGTTCCCAAGATCTTGAAGAAGCAAGAGCAGCTAGGAGAGCTCTCAGATTCAGGTGTTGAACCAGTTCAGCAGAGCTATATTCCTACCCCTGCCAAAGCATCAGTTTATCCTCAGATAACCCCCATTTATCCTAGTTCCCCATCCACTTCCCAAGGTAGTTTCCCCACTCCTCCATCCCCAACACACCTAACTCCTATTATCCCTGTTGTTCCAGCTGTTCCACTCCTTCTTGCTGTCCCTTTTATCCCTGTAAATATGGCTAACAGATATGCTCCTTTACACCTGCCTGCAAATCCAAGGGCTATGCCTCAAGACTATCAAATCAAGATCACTTACTTTGATGGTACTGGCTCTTATACAGCCCATCAACACACCAAGAGAATGCAGGACTACTTTGAGAACTATGAAATAGATGATGAAGATGTAAGAATGAAAATTTTTGTACAAAGTTTAATAGGGGATGTAAGGACCTGGTTTAGGTCCTTGACTGCATAGTCCATACTCAATCTTGATGCTTTATACCTAAACTTCTTAAACAGATGGGAAAAGAAGAAAGACCCTCTACACATACTAACAGAGTATGACAATTTGAAAAGGGGTCCACAAGAAACAGTTCAAGATTACTATGTCAGGTTCAACAATGTATACAACGCCATTCCTCAGAACCTAAGACATCCACCTGATCTGGCCTTGATCAAATTCCCTGATGGATTTGATTCATATATGGCATATCAATTAAGAGAAAGAGCACCTCCAAGTCTTGCAGACATGCAGAATATCGCTGCCAGTGTGGAGGCAAACCTGATTGCCAAGAGAACAAGAGCCAAAAATGAGAGAAGAACAACATTTGAAGAGGAACCCTCAACCTTTGACCAAAATCTAGATGCAATCATGAAGGGTATGGAGAGGTTGGGGGATAGAGTTGAGACCATGGAGAGAAAGTCCTCTTGGGAAGGGCAAACAAGCAACACTACTAGGAACCCCAATTTTAGAAAAAATCAAAACCCAAATACTGGGAGGACCAGTCTTGATCAGAATATCAAACCTCCATTTCAAGAAAACTATGCAGAGGCCTCAACCACTAGTGAAAAAGCAGAAGATCCCCACATCAATCTAATGGGTTTGGACAGTGAGCAACAAGTATTCTTAACAAAAGATGATCAACAAGCCCAAGAATACAAACAATTCCAAGCAAAATATGGTGAGTCATTTGATTTTAGAGAAGGATATGACACGACAGTCTATGAAGTACACAAACAATACAAGCTAAGAAGTAGAACCATAGATGTACCTGAGAATACCAAACAAACAAACACCAAACCTCCCAAAAACTCTAGTGATAAGTCTGTCTTAACAGAGTCCTCAGATAAAAAACTCCAAAGGGAGGTCACAGTGGAAGATGTATCTGATATACAGTCTCCAGTAAAACCTACATCTACACCATTTCTTCCAACAGAGATCTTGGGCAGACCTCTAGAAAACAGACCCAATCCAAGCATATCCCAAAACAGTGTACTTGACCAGGACAAGGTCACCCAAAATTCGGCAGAAAAGGAAAAACTTGCTGCTCACAATATAAAAGTTCATATGGAAAAGCCTTTCAATCTTGAAACAGAAATTGGCAAACTGAAAATAGCAATTCCCCTTTCTGAACTAGCCAAACATGAGGTCTTCAGACAACAAATTAATAGATCATTACAAGTACCAGAAAATAGGGATGCAGATAATGTTCCGGATGATCAACGAGAGCTGATTTTTGGCTCAGAAGTCAATGGCAAATCAGTGGATGGACGTACCCCTCCATTCTATGTAAGCCTCAACATCCATGACAAGGTGCTACACAATGCCATGTTTGACTCAATGGCCTCTCATAACCTAATGCCCAAATCAGTAATGGAAAAACTTGATCTAGATATCACCAGACCATATAAAGATTTGTTTTCATTTGATTCCAGCCAGGTGAGATGTTTAGGCCTGATCAAAGACCTTTGTGTATCCCTAGTCCAATATCCAGCCAAAAAAATTTTAATGGATGTGGTGTTAGCTGACATTCCACCCAAATATGGTATGCTTTTGTCAAGATCATGGGGTGCCAAACTCCAAGGATCTCTCCAACTAGACATGTCATATGCCACAATTTCAGTCTTTGGCCAGCCAAAGAGATTATACCGAGAAACACTGATGAAATATGTGGTCAGTAGTCAGGAGAAGCCCCAAAACTTCCCAATCTACTCCATTCATTCTGACATGGACTCATTCATACTATACAATGCTCATATGTGTCCCAAAACTGAGGTCAAGATCCTAAAAACAACAGAAACCAGGCACATAAATGAACAGTCCACTGCTCAAAATCAAAAGATCATTGATGTGATCAAACCAACACAGGCTGTTAATATATTACAAGAATCACCAAAGCCAGACCAGCCCACTGAACAAATCTGTAAATCCATTGAAAGAAACATTGATCAAGATTTCTTGTGTATTTAGAATTTGATGGGTCAGTAAACAAGCTAGGACCAGGAGCAGGGGTTTGGATACACAATACTTAAAATGACCATGCTCTAGGTCATGCATACAGGCTTAACTTTAGATGTACAAACAACATGGCCGAGTATGAAGCCCTTTTGCTAGGTCTCAAACTGATTAGGAGTCTTGGTGTTAAAAAAGTTTCCATTTTGGGTGATTCAGATCTAGTTATACAACAGATAAAGGGAACTTTTGTCACAAATGATCCCAGATTAAGGTCTTATAGGATAGCAGTGACAGACTTGCTTAATAGCTTCTTGGAATATTAGCTCACCAAAATACCTAGAAGCCACAACTTGCATGCTCATAGTTTGGCAACTTTTGCAAGCACCTGTAAACTTCCTTTTGGGCCTAACCACCAGTTCACTGCTGAGATTAAACACAGGCCTTCTGTCCCAGACAATGTAGATAATTGGCAAGTATTTGAGAATGATACTCAAATAAATAATTTTTTGACCTTGAAGGAGGAATTTTCAAACTTAAACATAGACACAAGCATTAGGGATGATCAGCACCAAATTGATGAACTGAACACAAGTACATCAGCTGAAACAACAGATCTGATATTACATCTTACAACCTTTGACTCTGCCAATTTACAAAAGCTAAGACTAGTAGATCTTGATGAAATTATTGAAGAAGAAACTGAAGTAATTCAACTTAAGGATAATTTCTTGCCCACAAGTCTTACTCCTTTAGAAGACATTTTTGATTCAAATGACATCCCTAAGAAACCAAAGATGCAACCCATCAATGCAGAAATTGAGGAGTGTAATATTGGGACCACTGAAAATCCTAAAATGGTCAATCTCTCTAGAACCTTACCTCCTGACAAGAAATCAGAATATATTGAACTGTTCAAAGAGTTTCAAGATGTGTTTTCCTGGAGTTATGAGGACCTTAAATCCTATGATACTTCAGTCATCCAACACACAATACCCCTGAAAGAAAACCAGAAACCCTTTAAGCAGAAGTTGAGGAGAGTGAATCCAGTCCTTTTGCCCCTAATTGAAAAGGAGGTAAAACGAATATATGAAGTTGGAATCATTGCGCCTATAAGATTTTCTGAATGGATTTCAAACCTTGTACCCACAAGAAAGAAAACTGGAGAGATAAGACTTTGTGTTGATCTGAGGAATTTGAACAAAGTCTCTCTCAAAGACCACTACCCCTTGCCAAAAATGGATCACATCTTACAAAGGGTAGTGGGAGCTTCAAGGATCTCACTACTGGATGGCTTCTCGGGATTCAATCAAATTCAAGTTCACCCAAATGATCAAGATAAAACAGCTTTCACTACACCTTGGGGAACTTTCAAATATGTAAAAATGCCTTTTGGACTCAAAAATATTGGAGCCACATTTCAGAGGGCAATGGACATAGCCTTTGCTAAATAAATCCATGATTTCTTAGTCATATACCGTATGATGATAAAGCCGGCTCAAAATCAGACCAAGAAATTTAACACCTCAGACAAGTGTCTTAATTTGCAGAAAGTATGGCATTTCTTTGAACCCAAAGAAATCACTATTTGGCCTAGAAGAAGGCAAACTCCTAGGCCATATAATTTCAAAAGATGGCATAAGAATTGACCCTGATAGGATTCAAGCTATACTTCAGGTCCCTCATCCAAGAAACATCAAAAACTTACAAGCATTTTTAGGAAAGATTAATTTCCTAAGAAGATTTATTCCTAACTTGGCTGAGCTGATAAGATTGTTGAACAATATGCTCAAGAAAGATGCCAAAGTCAAATAGACAGTTGAAGCCAAATAGGCTTTTGAAGATTTATTCCTAACTTGGCTGAGTTGATAAGATTGTTGAACAATATGCTCAAGAAAGATGCCAAAGTCAAATGGACAGTTGAAGCCAAACAGGCTTTTGAAGAAATCAAGATAGCTTTAACAAAAACACCTGTTCTTACAAGCCCCATATTTGATAGAGATTTTATAATCTTCTCCTTTGCCTCTGAACATACAATTGCTGTTGTCGTACTGCAAAAGGATGATTTGCAATGTGAAAAACCTATTGCCTTTTTCAGTAGAGCCCTTAGAGATGCCCCACTCAAGTACCAGATCATGGAAAAGCAAGCATATGCCCTTGTCAAAGCCATAAAGTATTTCCGAGTTTATATCTTATACTCTCACATAGTTGCATATGTGCCCAATGCAGTGGTCAAAGACATTTTAACTCAAGAGTGAATCGAAGGTAAGAGGGGCAAATGGATAGCTAACATTCTGGAATATGATATAGAGATCAAACCAACAAAACTTATAAAAGGACAAGGGCTGGCTAAACTAATGACTGAAACCAACTTCCAAGCCCTTGACATCAATGAACTCGATAACGAACAGGAGATGGCGACTCCACAGATCAATCAAGCCTTTCTACAATCACCTTGGTATGTTGACATATGTTTTGTATTATTAAACCTGCAAGCTCCTCCAGGGTTATCCAGAACCAAAAAGAGATTTTTAAAAATAAAAGCTTCAAAATTTTGTATCATAGATAATGTTTTATTTTGGAAAAATCATGAAGGTGTCCTGCTTAACTACCTAACTTCAGATGAAGCTGATAAAATCCTTAGAGAATTTCATGCAGGAGATTGTGGAGGGCACTTATATTGGAAATCAACAGCTGATAAAATCCCGAGGGCTGGATTTTAATGGCCCTCCCTCTTTACTGATTCAAAAAAGTTTGTGATGTCATGTCATAAATGTCAGATCTTTGAAGGGAAGAAAAAGTTGCTACCCTTACGCCTCAAGCCCATTTCCACTGAAAAACCATTTCAACAATGGGGCTTAGACTTCATTGGGGAAATTCACCCTTCATCCTCAGGAGAACATAGATGGATCTTGACAGCTACTGATTACTTCACCAAATGGATAGAGGCCATACCTTGTAGACAAGTAAATGACTCAATTATCATACAATTCCTAGAAACCAATATCTTGTCTAGATTTGGCTACCCAGAGAAAATCATAACAGACAATGCAGCTGCCTTTAAATCCAAAAGAATGATTAGCTTCTATCACAAATATCATATCACCCTAGGTCATTCAACAGCCTATTACCCTCAAGGCAATGGCCTAGCTGAGTCCTCCAACAAAAGCCTCATCAATATCATCAAAAAGGTCTTGGAGGAGAACAAAAAGAATTGGCATAAGAAGCTGGTAAATGCACTATGGGTTGATAGGTTAACCACCAAAAGATCTATTTGTACTAGCCCATATGAGTTAGTATATGGCCTGGACGCTGTGTTCCCATCATCTCTGGGGGTCCCTGTGATCAAATTACTGCAGGAAATACAAGCTGAACCCAATGATATCCAGTGATATCCAGAGGAGGATCAATAAAACAATTCATTTACAGCAAACAAGGGAAGAAGTGTATCAGAGAACCCAGGTTCTACAAGAGAAGCTGAAAAAGGTGTTTGACAAAAGAAAAAAAGCTGAAGACTTTTTCATAGGAAACAAAGTATTGAAATGGAACTCTAGGAGGGAAGACAAAGGGAAGCATGGAAAATTTGACTTTCTGTGGAAAGGACCATTCGTAATTCAAGCTGTGCAAGGCAATAACACCTTTTTTCTAAAGAGTCTGGATGAGTCAAATAATGATGAAGGCCCCGTGAATGGGAGAATGCTCAAGCACTATTATGATCCATGAGCATAGAACAATCACATATTGTACATAAATATGTATATTTTTAGCATTTTTCCTTTTTCAGCAGATAGATAAAGGAACAACTACAACAGATTTTGAAAAATGATCAACAAAACTATATCAAAGATGACATAGATGCTTGAAAAGCTCCACAAACAAATTTGAGGAAGATCTATAGAACAGAGAACCAATGATAAATTGTGATACAGGTCAGCAAGACACAAAGTGGTAATTCTTGTACAAATGAGGTCATAAGACACTGCATACCAGCTCACTAGATTCAGATCAAAGGTGTCAATACTGAAGAGGATTCACTGCAGTAAGGAAAGGAAAATAACGCCATATGACCTACTATTCTTGGCTTTCCTCCAGGAAAAGTCATCCCCAAGTGGAGCCACTGTTAGGTTCCTATACCAATAGGTTTCATCTTTCATGATTGATAGTGGAAGGGCTAAATATGTTCATCACTGCAGGTTGCAAAGGTTCCATATTTTGTGTACATACTGGGAGAATTAAAAAATGAAAAGAGGGTATGCCTTAAAAGAATAATCAAAAGGCAAAAAAAGCAAATGGTCAAAAGAATAGTGAAAATGAAACCCAAACTAAAGACCATGAAAGTGGCAAGTCAAAATACCACTACTATCTTGTGGGAGTAACACAGTCTACAAATACTAATACTAAATCATACTTGATGGATGGCCCAACAGTCTAATCTGGACCATGCCATGTTTGAATTGCTTGTTGTAGAATAGAGAATGGTTCCTGACCAAACTGCTCAAGCTTGGCAGATGACTAGCTAGGTACAGAAATGAAGGAGCCCAACTGCTTAATCTGGGTCCTTGGAAGAAATAAGGGTAGATTTACATAGGAGAGAATTCAAAAGAAAAAGAGAACAATCAGGGTCTGCTAATTCAAGTGCACCCACTTCAAATGAAGAAAAAATGTTAGGATTATTAGGTTGGGTAAGTAGAGTAAGGTTGCAGAAGTGAAGGGCCATCACCAGTTGGCTTATCAAGAGCAAGACTCATTCCATTGAGGGTATTGGCACCATGGCAAAGGTTTGAGGACATAACAATGGAATCATGTCTAATTTCCCCCTTTTTTCCCAAACATCATTTATTAACATCCCCCAAGGACCTTGGGATCTGCCCAAGTGTCCTCCTCCACTTCATTCCATGACCAAGTACCAGGTCAAACTATGAAGTTCAGTCAAGAGAAAGAAGCCAATTTTTTTGTGTAAAAATCTTTACTCTCAATTCCCTCATCTCCCATTCCTAAGTTTTTCTTCTTAAAACTTAGTAGTTGCCCCTACACAATCACCTCACAATGTCATATTAACAACTAATGTATTATCTAGCTCCCTAAGCATTCCCTTCCCTAATTTTACAAAAATCTATGAGAAAATCCCAAAAAATCTATGTAAATACCCTCCCCCTAGCACTATAGCTATACATCCATCTTTTGGGGAATATTAACCCACCAGGGGTTACTATCTTGTGGGAGTAACACAGTCTACAAATACTAATGCTAAATCATACTTGATGGATGGCCCAACAGTCTAATCTGGACCATGCCATGTTTGAATTGCTTGTTGCAGAATAGAGAATGGTTCCTGACCAAACAGCTCAAGCTTGGCAGATGACTAGCTAGGTACAGAAATGAAGGAGCCCATCTGCTTAATCTGGGTCCTTGGAAGAAATAAGGGTAGATTTACATAGGAGAGCATTAAAAAAAAAAAGAGAACAATCAGGGTCTGCTAATGCAAGTGCACCCACTTCAAATGAAGAAAAACTGTTAGGATTATTAGGTTGGGTAAGTAGAGTAAGGTTGCAGAAGTGAAGGGCCATCACCAGTTGGCTTATCAAGAGCAAGACTCATTCCATTGAGGATATTGGCACCATGGCTGAGGTTTGAGGACATAACAATGGAAGCATGTCTAATTTCCCCCTTTTTTTCCCAAACATCATTTATTAACATCCCCCAAGGACCTTGGGATCTGCCCAAGTGTCCTCCTCGAGTTCATTCCATGACCAAGTACCAGGTCAAACTATGAAGTTCAGTCAAGAGAAAGAAGCCAATTTTTTTGTGTAAAAATCTTTACTCTCAATTCCCTCATCTCCCATTCCTAAGTTTTTATTCTTAAAACTTAGCAGTTCCCCCTACACAATCACCTCACAATGTCATATTAACAACTAATGTATTATCTAGCTCCCTAAGCATTCCCTTCCCTAATTTTACAAAAATCTATGAGAAAATCCCAAAAAATCTATGTAAATACCCTCCCCCTAGCACTATAGTTATACATCCATCTTTTGGGGAATATTAACCCACCAGGGGTTAATATTAACCCTCCACTACCCTGAACTATTGGTTTTTGTTAAAAAACTTTGGCTAAAAATCAAAAAATCAAAATCCCCGCCCTGATTAACCCTTCCTCCCCCTTTTCCGCGCTAAAGGCTGTGTTTGTAATGTTTTTTAATTAAAAACAGTTATAAACTAACCCGAAACCCCAAAGTTGAAAACCCCCCCGCACGCAATTTATTTAAAATGATTATTTTAATCGGCAGGTCCCCTCGACAATACACGACTGCCACATCGTATTTTCCGCTAGCCGTCCGATCGCCAGCCTCACGAATCTAATGGTGGGCGGTCGATTTCACAGGGAAGCTGCCCGATGTTTTGCGTCCGGGGGATTGCCGGTTTTACCGCTGTACCCCCGCCACACATCAACCTCCCGCATTGTTCGGAGCCCCCCCCCCCCTCATACCACTTACCGCCCTGGGGTGCTCGGGGGAAACCACTTACTGCTCAACCTCTCCTACTGATGTCACACCCACGTCAGCGTCACGTCAGCACCCTCGCCCGCCACCACTGCTCCACGTCGTCTCTGCGTCGTCCGTCCACCCACATGCCCTGCCACCATGTCACCGCCACATGGCCACCCACGTCAGCCGCCATGTCACCCTGCCGTACCCGGACCCACCAATGACGTCATGCTGACGTCATCACCGAAAAGGCGCCAAAAGGCCAAAATTGCATAAAAAGTCGGGAAATGACCGTTTTATGTCATTTTAACTTACCGTTTTCGGAGCATTGTTCATGCGGAAGACGTCGTTTGGGGCCAAAACCGAGAATTTGTCCACCAAAGCTACTGTAGCCCTCAAAGTCGACTCAAATACCTGCAATTGTTCCAGCTTGACAACTATCAAACCGAAAAATCCAGGTATTTGCCGCAGGCGACCTACTTCACCCATATTTCTCCCATTTTTCTCCTAATTTCCTGTAAAAAACTCTGCATAAGCTCCTCACAGTCAAATTATCCACTGAAGCTACCCAAAAAGCCTGGTAAAATCCTTGCACCACAAAGCCCTGCAAGAAACCCGTGCCCTTCTGTGAAATTCACCATAAAAACTGATTGAAGAAGCCGAGCTACCGGCTAAAAGCCCATGTAACTGCACACTCATCCCTGTTATCAGAATTCCCTTTGAAAAACCAACTAATTAGCTCAACACACTCTGGTTTCTTCCAACAGAGTGCCCCACAGTTTATCAACCCGGTAAAAAGTTTCCTCTTACTCTCAGAACTGCTCACTCTCAAAAACACAATTCAGTAAGCAGTCCTCAGCCTCTACAGTAAGCCTAAGCTCAAGTAAAACATCCAATAAACTTCAGACATGGCTACTCCATCTGCTCTAGATGTTGCTCCTGTTAATCCACCCAGTAAGGAGCTTGAAGCTATGCCACTTGTAGACAATGATTTCCTCATTACAGATTTTGTGGCAGAGAGGAACCATTTACAGACCTTCTGCCAGCTAAGGAACAATCACTTGGACAACAGTGACATGTATGGCATCTGGGAGTCTAATCTGCCTACCTACTTCTTGCCATCTGTAAATGTCTTTCCTGAAGTCATTCACCTCTGTGCAGAAAATTATGACCAAACACTGAGAGCTTTAAAGTCTCCATCTGGGAGCATCCTCTTTTACATAACACCAGACTCCATCAATCAGATGTTGAATTACAAACAAACCCAGCTGCTCTACCCTTTTTCCATAAAGTATTTGTTGGATGAGGGCTCCAAGCTCTCTGGCATTGAGATTACTGCAGTGGCCAAAACTTTCATGAGAGCAGACTGCCAACCTTCTGGGCCACCTCCTTTCCCATATGCAAATTTCAATGAGGTAGGCAAGCTGCTGGTGGACATGTTAACCTCTGTGCTAGGGTTCTCCACGAATGAGCATATTGATGAAACTATGTTGGTCATGCTATCTGCATATAGCCTTGGGAAGCCCCCTGCTATAAAATACAATTATGCCAAGTTCATTGCCAACAAGATACATGACCAACTGCTGAGGCTGGACAGGGAAGCAATATTTAAATATTCATCATACATCTATCACCTATTCTTATACTATCAAACAGATTGCTTCGAGTGCCCCATCAAGAAGTTGGATTCACAGGGTGAGAGGAGGTCTGTCATCTTCTGGTGTTTTTCATCAAGTCCAGAGCTCTCCCTACTCCTACTGTGAATTTATTGACCAATTTATCTATCCAGTCACATGCCTCCTGAAGAGGACACCTCCTGACAGATTGTCCAAAGATATGGAGAAAATCTTACAGCTATCCAGGAACTACAAAATAGGTGATTGGTATGTATACCAAAATCACACAGTCATCAGAATCTATGGTTGTGAGATCTGTTCTTACAGGCTCCCAAGGTATGTGCCTATGAGGTTGTTTGCCTTGGAATACTATAGGCAACTCATCAGTTCTGACCTTACAGACTTCCATAGTGCCAAGAAGAAAGCCAATCTAAAATTCAGAGGCCACCTAGGCCCATTCATCATGAACAAGAAAGATGGTTGGCAAGAAGCTGATCAAATATTGGGGCAACAACTTAAACTCAAAATGAGCTTCTGGTGGGTCCCTTATGACCCTGAAGGCTTTATCAGTGCTAGGAGAGTCAAGTGTAGGCTGCTATCCTATAAACATTGTCCATATCAACAACTAGAACACTTTGCCAACCAAGATGAATGGGTGCCTAATACATTGGTAGAGGAATTTACTCAGGAGGAAACAATGGAGCAGACTGTGAAAGACTTAGAGAAAAATATTGACTTGGATTATTGTCGACAGGTCATATTCAAGTAACCAGTCCATGTGGGAGAGGGCACATCCACTGCTGCAGCTGCACAGACTACCGATCAGGCATCTACTACAACCACAACTACAGCAAAAGGTAAAGAAGTAATGGATGAACAGCAAGAGACAGAGGCAGGGCAGCCTAGTACTTCAAAAGATCTAAGTCAAGGGCAAGCCCCTTTACAGCAAGATGAACCACCCCAAATCCCAGTTTTGCAAATACCTCTCAATGAAGAGAGAGGTAAAAAAGGTGATAGAGAGGAGGTCACTCCTCCAAGTGGGTCAACACAGCAACCAGAGGCCAAGAGGCCAAGAATTGACCCTCAGACTGAGGAAGAAGACATCAGTGAAGAAAGAGAAGAAAGCCAAAGTAGAGAAAGACAATCCAGCTAGCAGCCTGCCACTAGTTCATTTCAGCAGGAACAGGCCATGCAGCAAAGCACAGAGGTATCCTCCTCAAGGCAGCAGGGCAAGCAACCAGCTAAAGTCAAAGGAACTTTTAAGGAGATCAAGGCCCAAAATGATCTCTTAATAGTTCAACTGTATGATCAATTTTTGAAGACAACACCCTCCAAGCAACAAAGATTGATGGCAGCATATGACATCAAGGAGGATAAGATGATTTTCACTCATCTTAGCCTAAAGTGCCAAAGCCCAGATCATCTGCCGACTACACCAAAACAAGTCTAGAAGTCCTCTCCAAGGACATACACCCCATGGATCAAATAGAGCTGCACAAACAGACATGGGAAATGGTGTATGCCACAGTTGCAGACAGGGCTATGCTGGCCCATCAGTTAAAAGAATCACTAAAGAACACAAATACACAGCTTGATTTGGAAAGGTTGTCTTCCACTACTAAGGACAACAGAATAAAGACTTTGGAAGACATAATCATTGATCTGGGACATGATCCAAAAGATCCAAAGGGTGTTAGGGCCCTTATGAAGAAAAAAGAAGATGACATAGCTGCACTGAGAAAGCAGGCAAAATTGCCTCCAACCATTCACCCTCAAACAACAGAACTTGCACAAGAAAAGCAAGTGGATGATGCCATGGATCTGCTTCTGATGATGAATCAAAGAATATTGCAAATGGAAGCAGAATTAGAGAAGACATTGCAGGACAAGCAAGGGGAGTTAACCTCCCAGCCCTCTCAAACATCTACAACTCTCGGACCTGCCCCTCCTGCCATTCCAGCACCAGCCACAGTTACATCAGCAACGGGAGCAACAGCAGCAGCAGAATCCAGCATGAGTATGGAGGACTTGATGAAAGCTGTCAAAGAGCTTGAAACTCAAGTGACAGAAATAAATGAAGCCAAGGATAGACTGACGAAGCTAGAGGCCAGCTATGACAAGTCCAAGATGACAGTGGCAGAAAAGCAAAGAGAAATAAAGGCCTTGGAGGCCAAAGTGAAAACTTTGGAAAAGGAATTGCTTCTAGGCAAGACCTTAGCAGAAATCAAGAAGATAATTTGGGCCAAAATTGGCCAATCAATACATGACCAATGGAGGTCAATCCAGGTAATACATGAGTAGGTTGAACTAATAGGCATGGCTCATGTTGAAATAAAAAGAGCCAGAACAGCGCTAGGAATCATGCTTGAGCAAGCCAATAAAATGATACATTTCCTCAATAACCACACTAGGGAGGAATTGGCAGCTCTAGAGATAAATAGCAGAACAGACACCATCCTGACAGCTAAGAAAGTGCTAACTTTGAGGAACTTCACTCAAACTCTAGAAAGAAAATGTCAGGAAATGAAGGTAGAAATTGATGAATTCAGGG
>APFE031522856.1:400085-449822 GCA_000404065.3 Pinus taeda | reverse complement strand
ATAACATAGTGTAACATGTATTGTGCATAACTATAACTATAACACACACACACACACACACACACACACACACACACACATATATATATATAATTTCATGTTTCAACAATGCATCATTGATAGATACATTAAGTCCATCACGAAAAGTGCATTTGGTGTAGTGAATAAAAGCATTTAGACTATTTTTGTGTTGTATAAGAAACATTGTCTTCATGTGCTGCACCTACTACATGTCACGTGTCAAAGTCAAACATTAAAAACTTGAAGTCTATTGGAGTATTTGGTTAGTATGAAATTTAATTAGTTTTGTAAATAGGTTTATTTAATTTTTTTACATATATATTTACATATTTATGCACTATAAATAAAACACATTCTTTGGAAATGAGAAAAAGTGTGAAGGTAGATTTGATCACTTCTTTCAATTGTGTTTACATGGAAGTCAATACTTTGGTTGATAAATTATCAAAAAATGGACTCTAAAGTTTAGGACTTCGGGATAGATTATTCTGCTGAAGTTTAGAAATGGTTTTTTTTTCAACATTTTTTCTTTATTTGTTTATATGTATTATATGTAATATGTTGAGGCATCCCATATATGCATTCCAAATGTAGGTCATCGTAGTGTCAGGGGTTTTGTTATACGTAGTCAGGTTCATGATAGATCACGTAGCCCACCAAAAATTCATGTTCCACTCATAGATCCTACATTTGATGCCAGTAGGAGTGTCATAGGCAGTGTTTCTCTATGTTGATGATGATGCTACATTTAGTGGTCCTTCTTCACTTATTTAAGGTACACCTCCTACATTTTTAAATCCTCTTTAAACTTTATGTGTTTATGTCTTATAATTGTGTTTAATTTTTAAATTGTTTTCAACTGATGTGTTTGAATTTAATGTATATGTTATTATGATTTTAGTTTGTTAATTATATATGTTAAATTATGTTTATGATTTGCAGGCTTTCAGTAGGCTGAATTCGAGGATTAGAGTGTAACATTGATCCCTCCATGGGATGATTCTACAACTCATATCACATTAGAGGATGTTATTACCCACCATACATTAATCAAAGCAGAGATATGTAACATCCCTTCTAATTCACCAACTCATCTTGCATTGTCTTTGATGTTAAATAGAATCAATAGTTTGATCGAAACAAACCAGAGGTCGAGCCTACATAGCCACCTCCTACAGTCCATACATAGGATTAGGAAGCATGATCTTAGAGGCCGGGATACTTGGGAGGTGGTGAAAGAGGCCATCAAGGACATTGATGTTCGTGGGGAGTTGTTTGACATCCCTTTGGATCACCCTGCTAGACATAGAGGTATGCTTCCATTGAAATATTTTATGAATGTTGATGCAACTCCTTTTGTGTATGATAGATTAATTGGAGCTTGGGGTCACTTCCCCCACCATGACCAAGTCACCATTTATTTTTCCAAGCATTATATGTAGATTTCGTGTTACATATGAGGCAAGATTACAATAATGTCGAATCTCATTATTATGTACTCGGCTTGGGACATACTTATGAGCACGAGGGGGCTCGTAGGGACCCTAAGAATGTACCACCACCTTTGAGATTCTTTCCACTATCGTCTCGGAGCTTGGTATTACCGATATATCTAGAGGAGTTGTCACAGTTTGGTGGCGAGACGAGGGAGACTATTGCAGACAACATGTGGATGCCATTGGAAAGTGCACATGTTGCATTGGATGGAGAGATTAGGAGACAACCACCATTTCCTCATGACCCACCAATGCCCTTATATGATGATGCATTTTTCGCGAGTTTACCCTTTTACCATATTTTGACATATACATGTATGTATAGGGATGCCAATCATGAGGCTTAGAGGGTGTACGGTCTGCGTGATACATACCAGGTATAGATATATATATAATATATATATATATATATATATATATATATATATATATAGATATATAGATATATATGAAACTTTTGACTCTTATTGTCAAATTATGCATGATTATTTATATCAATTTCTAGTTCTTATTAGATTGCATTTATGCTAATAAGTTCATGATAACATGTAAACACATTCCAGCTACATGGATGAGCTTATGAGGTCATCTGAGGGGGCAGTTGATCATCCAAGCCATCCTTGACCAAAGCATGTTTCCATGGATTCTCCTTTAGATCCACCTTATATGTTCACTAATGTGTTGGAGATTCATTATGTGAAACCACATAGACCAACAGTGGGGGTAAACTTTTTTATTCCTAATATTTCAACATTTTTTTTTTTAAGTTACACATATATGCTAATTAATTTGTAGACTAATTATAATTTGTCATTATCATTGTGTACACAGGCCCATATGCAGAGTGTCGTTGATGTCGTTGTTATATCGAGACATGAGTAGGATGCTAAATTTAGAGATATTGATGATGTGGGTCCATTGATGCAGTCCCCATTCTTGAGTCCACAGGCAGGGGAGCACCAAACCCATATTCATGATCAGACCCCATCCTATCTAACTTGCATTTGAACTCGACTGAGGTTAGTAAATTCTTGTATTGTAATTAATGTGGTTCAAAATAATTTATTTCCAAATTGTTTATTTTGTACAAATAATAATATAATTAGTTTGAATTTGAATGTGTTATATTGCAATACCAACTACGGACACTTGCTTTGTGCGACGAAACTCACATAGGAGTTATGGAGGTACTTAGAGTGTCATAGTTTCTATATTTTCATGCTCATTTCATAGGGCACATTCACATGTGATACAGACTTCGTATATTTCCATACATGGATAATTTATGGATGTACATCATGGACATTATTTTACTTTATGGATGCTTATTATTTCTATTTATAGATGTTCATGTGATATTTATAATTTGTATATATTTCATATGGATAGTTTATTGATACTTAAAATGAACTAAAATATATCATGTATCAATTTAATATTGAACATGGAAAGAATTACAATCATGCTACATATTGGCTTGTAGAAAGTGTCTTTTAGTGTAATCAACATGTATTTTATTACAATTCAATTTTAAAAATAAATTATTTGAATTATAAAGTCATCCATATTATTATTTTTTGGTCAAGTAAGAGTGGAGCCTTCAATTAACCGCAAGAAAGATTACATAAGTTACACATCTTTACAAGTGTAAAGACCAATAAAAGACAAACCCGTTGATAATTAACAGTCGACAGGGTCAACAAAACCTGAAAAAAACCCGAAACCTTACATATATAGTTTACACATAAAACTCTGACCATTATCTAACCTGAGAGCCATTCGATAAGGACCCCAGTGATTTGATGGCCCTTAAAGAAATCACGTCGGAAACTTACACAACCCTCAGCCGCTTTATGTAGCCGACATAAAATAAACTATTAGTGTATAAAACTTCGGGTTCTTGGGCTTAACCTCCCCCCATTTTGAAACCCGATATCATTTCAATCAAGATCACATATGATCCAACGGTCATTAATGATATCGCCCCGGAAACATATGTGACTCTTACCCACTTCATGGATCCGATATGGATTATAAGCCATTGGTTTATAGAAATTCGGGTCTGGTCTAAGTCTTAACCTCCGATCACTTTTAAAACCTGATATACATATGATCAAGCCCCTGTTGATCTGACGGTCATCAAAGATACCAGGTCAGAAACTAGTGCGACCTTTACCCACTTTACAGAGCCAATAAAGATTATAAACTGCTAATCTATAAATCTTCGGTTCCGCTTGTAGACTTAACCTTCGGTCATTTTTCAACCCGATATCCATTCGATAACGAAGACCAGCAAAAATATATGGTTGGTGGCCTTTCTACTAGCCCACTATTTACCATGTACTCCTCCCCTGTAGCTTGCTCTATCTTAAGCATTCTTTGTGGGATCAACATTTAGGATTGACTCCTACTTCTGCTCTCTCCTGCTTCCACTAGTCTTCCTTCTACTCATTTCTCATGGTTTGGAAGTGCTCCATATCTTTGGCTGCCTGTCTTTGATAATCATCATGCAATTTCCTTGAGGGTATTGAATCCCAAGCGTACCTGCTGTAACTTTCCTTGCGAAGCACTCCTTCATTCACTAGATGATCAGCTAGCATATTGGCTTTTCTTTGCACATGAATGAAACTGACAGTTCTCAGGGTTCACAAGTGGGAATAAATACGCTAAAAGACCTGCGATAGCCTCCAATGTTTTGAAACTTTTCCTGGTGCCATTCCATTACATATCTTCTTGGCCGCATTGATGACCAATTCATAGTCTGCTTCAATGATGGCATTGTATAAATTTGACTCGATCATGATTTCCAAGCATTTCTCTAAGGCCATGAGCTCCGCCATGTTATTAGAGGCATTCCCCAAATGACTATGAAAGATGTCCTTTATGCACCCCTGCTCATCTCTTATAACCCCACCAAATCCAGCCGTCCCTGGGTTTCCCTTAGAGGTTCTATATATATTGATTTTCAAAAAACCATGAGGAGGAGGCTGCCAAATGTCTTTACCAACAGTTTTTTGGCTCACACCCTTGTTTATGCCCTAGGTAACTAGCGAATGGAGACCCAATTGTAGTAGTATGCGAGCATCCTGGGGCAAAGGAGGGTTCTCAGGAAGTTTCCACAAAAGGGCTCCAACTGTGTCTTTTAGTTTTCGTAATATTTATGCAATGATGTGCTGGGTCAAGCTTCTTTTGTTCTTGAAAATCCTGCCATTGCGTTCTTTCCATACATCCCAGATAATAAAACTTGGAACTAGAGTCCAAGATTTATTAATGATTTCATTGCCTGAGAAGTCTTTCCTCCAATTCTTCAAAGTGTTGGTGATGTTGAGTCTGTCCCTGGCAGTTTGCCTGAAGACTGAGGCCACCCAATCCCACAAGGTAGAGGTGAAAGGGCAGAGGTTGAGTACGTGTTCCATCATCTCCTCTTGTAAGCCACATAGATGGAATTTGAATGGGCCAACAAAACCCCTTTTCAGAAGATTCTCCCTAGTTAGAATTTTCTTTTGTTGAACCAGCCACATAAACAACTTTATTTTCATCCAATGCGGGTTCTGCCAAAGGTTCTTCCATACCTTTTTGATAATCAAACGTTAGGGCCATTCATTTAGCTTCTTTGAGGTTAAAGTTGCCTTCGGTGTTTCTTCCCCATCTCAGTTGGCTAGACAAGGATGACACCAAAATCTTCCTCTGTTCCAAGTCCAGAGCAAGAGAAACTACCTGGGCCTTCAAAGGGCTCTCTTCACTATAACCTAGATCCTTCCATATTCTCCATTTACCATTGTTCCTTACCTGATCCCAAAAGTCACTTACCATAAGTAAATATTTGTTGTTAGTGTCATTCTTGAGAGCGGTTAACTCTTCCTTAAACAAATTTGGTTCCTGCTACCAGTCATCCTCCCAAAACTATATGAGGTTCCTAGTTCGGATCTCCCAAAAACTATGTTGTTGGACAATGCCTCTATTCTCCCAAGCAAGGTTCCAAATGTGGGAGCCCTTGATGAGGCCTGAAATTCGGATATGATCCCTCTCCTACCAATCATTTTCATATTTCTGTTTCCAAATCTTGGCCCAAGGGGTTGCCGATTCCTTAAGCCACCTCCACCAAAGTTTTGTTCCTAAAAATCTGCTGAGGGTTTCAGGGTCATGAAGCTCCAAACGACCATGGGCCTTAGGTTCGCAGAGCTTGTCCCAAGCTACCAAAGACCACTTCTTTTTCTCTTCCCCTTTGCCCAAAGAAAATCTCATTGAATACTCCTGATCTGTTGCATAACTCCTTTAGGAGCAGGAAGAGCTAAAAATATGAAAATGGCAATAGCCTGCAGGACAGCCTTTGTAAGCACAAGATGCCCTGCCAAATTTGAAGACCTGCATGTCCATTTCCTGACCTTGTCCTGAAGTTTATTCATTACCGGCTCCCACCGGCTCCCACACTCCCTTGCTTATAGGTTTGTTTGTAAGAGGAATTCAAGGTACTTGGAAGGTAACTAATCACTTTGAAACCCGAGAATTCTGGTGAGGTTCCTCTGAATAGCAATGTTAGTGTTAAAAAAGAAAACTTTTGATTTTTCAAGGCTTACCTTTGTACCATCGGCCATAGCTAAGTCGTTCAGGATTTGTTTGAAAGCTCTGGCTTCCCTAACCGTGGGAATACCTTGCAGCATTGTGTCATCCACAAATTGTTGATGATTAGAAGCCACACCATCTAGGGTAAGTTTCAGACCATGGATTCTTCCTTCAGCATTTTCCATTTTGATCGCTCTACCTAGCCCTTCCATCATGAGAACAAAGAGGAAGGGGGAGAGTAGATCCCCTTGTCTGAGACCCCTAGAAGGCATAAAGGTTCTAGAGGAAGAGTCGTTAAGCAAGATGGAAAAACTGGACGCGGATACAAGGGCCATAACCCATCTTATCCAGTTGTGGCCGAAGCCATAAGCTCTTAGCACTGCCCTGATGTAAGACCAACTTATATTATCATAGTCC
The DNA here is from genome assembly GCA_000404065.3 of Pinus taeda. NCBI lineage: Eukaryota > Viridiplantae > Streptophyta > Pinopsida > Pinales > Pinaceae > Pinus > Pinus taeda. Next base: position 443,325 of record APFE031522856.1, on the reverse strand, counting down.
TTTGCTAGGTCAAGATGTATGATCATACTAGCTTGCTTATTGCTCTTAAGAGAGTGTACCACCTCGTGAGCTTGAATGATGTTATTGATAATCTGTCTTCCTTCCACATAACCAGTTTGCTCCTCTGAGACAAGAGCTAGAAGCAGGGGCTTGAGTCTGTTAACGATCACTTTGGAAATAATTTTGTACACCACATTACATAAAGCTATGGGTCTAAATTAGTCCGGTGTCATAGCTTTTTCCTACTTTGGAATCAAAGCTATGAAAGAGGCATTAAGAGCCTTCAAAACTGTTTTGGATCTTCTTGAGTCTTCCATCAAGGATATCTTGTTTGACTATTTTTCAGCAAGCTTTGAAGAAGTCCACATTGAACCCATCTGGGCTAGAAGCTTTCCCATTATGCATCTCATTGATGACTTCACTGACCCCCTCTTCAGACACTGGCCTGTTAAGATTTTGGTTGTCTTCCCTAGTCACAAGCTTAGGAATGTGCTTTGTGAAATTGTTAATGAACCAAGATCTGTCGACGAGAGGCTCCTCTGATATGCTAAGTAAGTGTTGAACAAGGACAAATTCCATTTCTTTGTGAGAGACAAGCTCTTTCCCTTGAGAATCTTTGAGTTTTGTAATTCTGTTATGTGACCTGTGATCCAAGGTTGATTTATGAAAAAACTTCGCGTTTCTTTCTCCTTCTCTAATCCACTGCACCCTCGATTTTTGTCTCTAGAAAATCTCCTCTTGCATGCACCAATCTTCCCATTACTTTTGAAGAGAGTCAACTTGATTTTTCTGTTCCTTGGTAAAACCATCTGTGATGATGATCTAATTAATCCCTTATAGTTTCTGCTCAACTTCTCTTTTGGCTTTAAAAATATTACCAAACTCCTTTTCGCTCCAATCTTTAAGCCTAGATTTGATGTGTTTAAGTCTCTGTTGTAGCATGAACATTTTAGTGCCTTTAACGGGCATATCTTCCATCCACCATTTGTCAATATTGCTTGTGAAGTCAGGGTGAGAGAGCTAGACATTTTCAAACCTGAAAGGTCTATTCCTCGGTGTACCCATAAAAGTAGCTTCAAGTTGGATAGGCCAGTGGTCTGAGCCTCCAAAGGGAAGGATTGAAGCTGACATGTCAAGGCCTGTGAGAAGGAGTTCCTATGATATTATGAATCTATCTTGTTTAGAGGCGACTTGAGAAGCCCCTCCCCTCTTATTGTCCTAGGTAAAAGTGCCATTTATTGTTTTAGTGTCCACTAGCCCCATGTTATTTATGAAGTTCTGGAAGGCAATGGAGTCCCTGCCTAGTTTTCTGGTATCTCCTTTTTTCTCTGTAAGAGATCTGATCATATTGAAATCCCCTGCCAGAATCAAGGGCACATCAGGATATCTCTCTCTTAGCTCGTCAAGGGAGGTGAGAAGCTTGAGTTTGTCTTCTTGTTTTTTAGGACCATAGTCGTTTGTGATCATGTATATCTTCTTATCACCCAAAGGTTGAATCACCAATGATAGATAGTTCTTGGGTGCTTCAACATCCAGGATTCCAAGTTTCTGGGGATCCCAAAGTGTAAGAATACCCCTCGCTGAGTTTTCCACTTTAACCTCTAGATACTCATACTTGACTAACCATTCGCTGTATATCTCTTTGATCTTGTCCATCAAACACTTTGTTTCCTGAATAAAAACCATATCTGGTTTTTCTCCTTTTATTCTACTGCTAAGATTTCTTTGTTTCCTTTTACTTCCTAGACCCCTAATGTTCCAGGTTATAAGCTTCATTAAGAAAGGTTTGTAAAGGAGTAACTGGAAAGATCTCTCATATTACCTGAGTTAATCATGATTTTCCCACATTCAGTTAGCAGCTCATTCTGTCTTTTTCTTCCTCTTTTCCTACCCAGGTTCTTGGAAGAATGCATCGTTGTATCCTCCATCATTTTCACTCCTCTATTCTCCTGGCTATCACGGTTTATTTTGAATCCAGAGACCTTCGAATGTGATCTCCAGAGGAAGAGATGTTGAACCCTGTCAAACTCCTCTTTTGGCAGGGAGTTTACCCTTTTGGTGATTCCTTGCTCCAAAAACTTTTCTAGATCTAAATTCTCCCTTTCTAGAATCTCCTGCAGTTCATGGTCCTCCGTTCTAGCCTCACTTGGGGTCATCTCATGGTCCTTACTAAGCTCCATAATTCTCAGCATATCATCCTTTTGTTGGCTATTCTCTGGTATATATTCCATGCTAGCGTCCCTTTCCTTCTCAGTGGGATTATTCTCTGATTCCTAGTTTATCCTGTTGTTTCCAACTTCTTCTTCTAAGATCTTGAAATTTTTGTGGCTCAGTTGTTCGTCCTCATTAATCTTCTTTTGGTACCGCTTTCCTCCTTTCCCTTTACCCCCAACCTTAGTAAAACCCTCAGGATCTTTGTCTGTGGTGTTTTTCGTGTTGCTCTCCAGTTTGTTTAATGGGTAGTCTCTGTATAGTCTGTGTTCATGTCACTTGTGGCACCTAAATGGGACATGTTCATAGTCCACTGCCTGCCCCCATTCTTTGTCATACACTTCTAAAATGATCGTGTCCGGAAGTGCCCTAGATAAGTCCATTTTCACACATATCTGTGCGAAGGAAGTGTATTTGCCTTTCAGAGTTGCATCTGAGATCTTTATAAAATGCCCTAGCTTGTTGCCAATAGCCTTTAGAGAATCTGGCAGCCAATAATCTAAAGGAAGGGACTAAAGTCTTATCCATACCGACATCGATGTGAAAGTTTCTTGTTCTAGGACAAAGTTCATCATCCATTGTCAAATGCAAAGGCATGCAACAGTGTAAAAATAGGGTACACCCTCGTACACTCTATCTTTATCCTCTAAGCTTGTGAACACCACCGTAAAGAAGCCCTTGGACCCAAGGTGAAGGTTTATTTCCCCCTTTGGTTTCCAGTGGTTCCTTATCCATGCTTGCAAAGCCTTCTCCATCGGCCAAATCCCCATAAATTTGCATATAACTGCATATTCTGCCATGTGATATCTGTGCACATGTATTGATGGGTCACTTAAAATGACCCGAGGAATAATGGTCGACTTGGGTTTACAGACCCTTGTTGTACTCCTAGGAGAAAATTTCTAACTGCTACCCCTTTCCTCCTCTCCCTACTGGCTTCCTCATGATTCCCTTCCTATCCATGAGGTCTGATATTTTTCAATTTTTCTGTGTTAATAGCCTCTGTTGCCACCTCCATTGGTTTCTTGAAGCAGTGCGATCCAACTCCCTTGCTTCTGTCGGCAACTATTCTACTGTAGGAGGGAGCATAAATCCCTCCTTCGTGTCCTGCCATGGTGACCAGTGACAAAACCCTAACGTAAAACCCTATTTCAGATTGAGAGCCCTATCATTCCCCCAAAATAAAGTCATCCATATTATTATTATTATTATTATTATTATTTATATATGAAAATTTTTGTGACCCACCAATATACCATTGCATAGAAAACTTTTTAAGTATTTCAATCAATTTCTTACCTCAAGGTTCAATTGAAAAACACAAATAGGATTGAAATAAATTTTATTCAATTTTAAAAGATGTCATGTAAACAACAAGTAAGTTTTATTCAACATTATTTATTTTGAGATTATCTACAAGAGGTTAGTCATAACATGATATAAGTCAATCGTATTGAAATTTAATAGATAGGTCAAAAAACAATATATGAAAACATTTTTATAATTTTATATAATGTTATCAACTTTCATAAAGTTACAAGTAGTTATCCAAATATTTCAATCAATCCCTTATGATGGAAATAAGTTTTATTCAATTTTAAAAAAATCAAATATGATTGAAATAAGTTAAATTATCAATTTTAAAAGATGTGGAGATGTAAAAGTTACAAATACAAGTTTTATTCGATTTTATTTTGTTTGAGGTTATCTACAAAAGCTTTGCCAATGCACGTCATCAATAATTTTTGTATGCTTGCATTGAAATCAATGCACAATGTTAAACTAATTACCTTGAAATTAACGTACACCACATATCTAGTTACATCAAAATAGAAATCAACATCTTCACTAAAATTAATGCATCTAATGCAAGCTCAATAAAACAAGATTAGAAATTAACATATTTAATGAAATTAACGCATCTAATGCAAAAAATGAAATAGAATTAAAAATCAACATCTACACAGAAATCAATGCATCTAATGCAAGAAATAAAATAGGATTAAAAATCAGCATTTGTACACTGAAATCAATGCATCTAGTGCAAGCAATTTTCTTCCCTTCCTCTCCCCCCTCCAACTATATCGATATATCCCTCCACCTCTCCTTCTTTATCTCTCTATATCGCCCCTCCAGACACACATGCTCTCTCTCTTCATATATATCTATCTATCCCTCCCTCCCTCTATCTCTTTCTTATTCCCTCTCTCCCCCTTCCATATATATTTCTATATCCCTCTGTCTCTCCTTTGTTATCTCTATATATCACCGTGCAAATACACATTGTTTCTCCATATCTATCTATATATCCCTCCCTTTCCCTCTATGTCTCCCTCTCTCTCTCTCTCTTCCCCTTCTCTCCCTTTGTCTCCCCTTCTATCTCTCTTCCCTCCTACTCTCTGCTCTCCCTCTCTCTCCATCTCCCTTATCACTCCATCTCTCTCTCTCCATCTCCCTTTCCACTCCCTCTCTCTTTCTCTCTCTTCACCTTTCTCTCTCTATATGTATTTCTTATTACCTCCCTTTCTCTCCCCCTCCAACTCCATCTCTCTTTCTCCCTCCCTCATAAGTCCTCTCTCTCTTCCTTTCTCTCTCAAATCGCTCTATCTGCCCCCCTCGTCTCTCTCTCTCTCTCTCTCAAGCTTTGTCCTGTAACTCTATTGACTATATCCCTCCCTATCTCTTTCTCTCTCCACCTTCTCTCCATATCACCTTCTTTTTCTTTCTATCTCACCCCCAAACATACACACTCTCTCCCCATCTCTCCCTTGTCACTTCCTCTCTCTATATGTCTTAAACTTATTCCTTCCCTATCTTTTCCTCCAACTCCATCTCTCAAGCTCCCTCTTTTTCTCAGAGACTCTCTCTTCCTCTCCCTCTCTTCATATTTGTGTCCCCCTCTCTCTTACCCTTCTCTCCCACTCGCTGTCCTCTATATTTCAAAAACTTTAAATACTTTGAGAATTAAAATATTAATGTATATATATATAATATAGGAGGTATATATATATATATTAGATGTATATATGTAAGTATACTACATATGTAATGTATATATGATATGCATATACATATACAATACAAATCATCTAAATATATATATTATATATATATATATAATATATATATATATACTATATAATATGAGTCGTACAACATTTTTTTTTTTTTTTTATATAATACATATAAAATGCAAGTTTTCAAAATGTGTGTTGTACATCACCGAGAAAATGATAATTTTGCATGGAAATGATATCTAAATTTTTCCAAAATATTAATGTTCCAACTACCTCCATCAAATATACATAAAGTGCTTCATGTCTTCCAATTGAAAATGCTTAGGTTTATTTCTTTAAAGGTAGATTTAGGTTATGATTACTTTAGGATTTTAAAAATATTTTATATTTTATTATGTTAGATTTATAAAAAAAAATTAGGTTAAACAAAATTAACATATTGAGTCATATTGTATGACTCTTTTTGTGTTAATGACTCTTTTGTTGATACCTATGGCATATATCAACCACATTTATTAATCTGGTTGCGCTAGTGTAATTTATATTGCAATTTATTATATTAATGTTAATAATTTAATTTAATCTATTAATAATTAATATTAACTTAATTATAATATTAACTTTTATATTAATATCAATTTATAATAATGTACTGCATAATAATATTTAAAATTTAATATTAAGTTTAATAAGGTTTCTATATGACATGATAACAAAAATTCTAATAAAATTTGAAATTTTAAAAATGTGGTAAAAGCTTAAATTTAGATCCTTAAAAAAGAATGATAGAGGCTCAATCGAGCCATAGCGCTCGATCGAGCTATTTAAATTTGAAATTTAAGCACTTGATTGAGTGCTTTAAGAGCTCGATCGAGCCTCTGAACTCCTAAAATCTAGAATTTCAGCACCCCTTCTACAAAATTTCCTACAACACCATTTTGTACCCTAGCAGACTTAGGAAAAAATTGTCCTTAGGTGGCAGAGTTGATCAAGCTAGATTCATGAAGGAATCCTCTATCCATTCGCATATGAGTTTGACATTTTCAAATTCATATGATATTTTTCATCTAATTTCTTTTAAACATAGTGTGAAATTTTTTTGAACTGTTTTAAAGAGGTTGAATAAAAAATCAATATCATAAAATATAGACAATATTATTTTTTTAAATACCACTATCTTCGTCTATGAGTCCTCTTCAAAAGAGTACTCTCGGTTTTTCAATTTATTTAAATAGTTGAAAAAAACTTACGTTAACACGTATGTCTGCAAAATGTAATTGAAATATTACTTCGCCAACTTCAAAAAACAAAAAAATAAATATAATTTTGCATACAGAAATTAATATGAAAACTTAGCTCTCATCATGTAAATCATGCTTATGCTTATATCTATATATATATATATATAATATATATATATATATATATATATATTATATATATATATAATATATATATTATATATATATATATATATATTAGACTAAGTTATGCTATGTGAACACACACGTACCTTTTAAGATGTGTGAAAATTTGCAAGGATAAGTATTTAATTTAATGGAAAATTGACATATCATAAGACACTATATATTTTTGCAAAAAATATAATTAGGAAAAATACATAATTCTCCAGAATTTTTCTTTTTACTCTAAATCAAAATTCACAATGCTTATATGAATTTTGAAGGTTTCAATTCGATAAAAGAGGAAAAACTTGAAATTTCATTGCCACATTTGGCCCAAAAGTGTAACCCATCTTCACGCATTCACCCCATTGTTACTTCAATTTTCTTCCACCGATATTCTTCTTCAATGAAGTACAATGGCGAAATCTAAGTGATTTTTCTCTGCAACTAGCTAGGATTTATGGTCTCAACATCGAAACTAGCAGTTTGCAAGTAGGGTTTCCAAAACCCTAAACTCTTCTCTGAGACCTTCCAAAAAGAAATCTCAAATGGAAAAAGACTAGAATGAGGAGAAACTCCTCTTTCTCCCCTTTTTATAACTTGTTCACCACTTTTGCCACTTTTTTACCCTTTCATTTTTATAAAGTCACTTTAGTGGTTTTTCACTTTATAAATTAAAAGTGACTCTTCATTAGCCTAGGACATTTCCTCCATTTTGTCACTTTCGAATTTATAATGTTTTTCCTAGGTGAATCATGTTCCCTTATTTATTTTTTTCCCACCTTATCCTACGGGAACTTTATTAGACTAACGGAATTCCACCATAGGCCCCCTAAACGGTTGGGGACATTTCCATTCCCCTTACTATAGTCCATGTTTCAACCTTTGGAACCTCTCAGATAAAAAGTTATAGCAGAAATGCCAACATGACCTATTTGATGCGTGCTTTTAAGAGCATCTAGGAACCTCAGATTCATCTGATCATATATCCCAAAATATCGTGACCCAATATATGAAATTTGGACCAAATGATCCATAATATTTCCCCTCACTATGGTCCAAGTTTCAACTTCTATAACTTACTAGAAGAAAATTTATGATAGAAATTTCAACATGGCCTATTTGATGCATTATTTTAGGAGCATTCAGGAAGCTTGAATTCCTATGATTATATCTCCTAAAAGATCACTACCCATCATCTGAAAGTTGGAAAAAATTATTAAAAATATTTCCCCTCACTATGGTCCAAGTTTTAACTTTTGAAATATCCCAAAAGAAAAGTTATAGTAGAAATTACAACATGACCTATTTAAATATCAATTTATGAAGCCCAACTTCCTCTAGTCATATTTCCTAATATATAGTGAACAAGATCTAAAAATTGGACTAAAGGATCAGTTTGATGTCCCCTCATTATGGTCCAATTTTTAGCTTTTAGAACCTACCAAAAGAAAAGTTATAGTATAAATTCCAACATGGCCTGCTTAAACATGCATTTAGGAAACCCAAATTCCTCTAATCATGTTTCCTAAATTTTTGCGACCGAAGGTCTTAAAATTGGACCACATGATTAGCAGGATTTTCCCTCACTAAGATCCAAGTTTCAACTTCTAGAACCCCCTAAAAGAAAATATATAGTGAAAATCCCAACATGGCCTATTTAAAGTTGCATTTAGGAATCCCAAATTCCTCTGATCAAATTTTGTGACCCAAGATCTGAAAATTGGACCGAATGATCAATGGGATATCCCCTCACTATGGTCCAAGTTTCAACTTATAGAACCTCCCAAAAGACAATTTATAGCAGAAAATCCAACATGACCTATTTAAAGAAGAGTTTAGGAAGCCTATCTTCCTCAACTAGTGTTGTTACAAAATTTGATACATGTAAAATGTTACAGCCAAATGGTATAACAACTACAACCATGATAAATTTGTTTAAGGGAAAATGCATGTACATATAAACTTGCTAAAAAGACTGATTAAATAATTATGTATGTCACTAAACCAACTATGCAAAAAATATCATTAACACATAAATAAATATTTATCTATTGCAACTAGAAAAATACTAGAAACTGAAGTAGGGTGAACCACGTTCCAATCCACCATGGGCTCAACTAAGATATAGTCTTTCTCGTAGTTAGCCACCCCTAAGTCAAATCTTGATGCTTTGAGGGAAAAACTAAAAACATGGATTTAGCACATAGTTTCCAGAGTAGATTTAACACAAATAGTAAAGGGCACTCCCCTTCACACATGGGAAAAACTCAGTCTCTATCACATCAAGTGTCTCTCACAACACTCAACCAGTCACAAGATCTGAACCTCTCTAGGTTTTGCCACCAATTCTCTTTTCAATTCGAATTTCTGAGTGAGAGGAAAAATAAAGTATGAGAGAGAAATAAAAGAGAGACAATAGAAGCTTCAGAACCAACAAGAAGAACCCAGGACTAAGAACCAATAATTAGGAACTCCTTGATGGTTTCTTCTTATTATTTTTATATTCACATCTTGACCCTTAATCTTCCCAATATTTTGTTAGAACTTTCTTTGGAAAACCAACCATCAAATCAAAGGAAAATAATATTTATTCAAGGGTAGGATTTTGTTTATCCCCTCCCTTGCATATTTTCATTGCTGGTCAAGTTTTCCCCCTTCCCAAGGAATCATGATCTATTGGATGTCCCATTTCTTCAACTATAGCATTGTTAGTAATAAAAATAAATATTGCGTCATATAATAGATTTTGACATCATAACATCAGTTATGACACCCCAACATTATATGTTCTTAATTACATTACAAATATTTGGGTGATGGAAATATACAATGGCAAACAAATTCTTAATAAAAATAGAAAATATGCAATCACTCACACACACACATATTTATCATTGATATTTTACTCAACAAAACCAAACTAGGAAAACTAGAAATATATTTTAGTGTATTATGTATTTACAATGTTACAATACAATATGCATATCATGCAAAATCCATAAACCCATGATCCATTAACCCTAGATTAGAACACAACCATAGTTCCTTAACTAGAATTACATTACCATCGACCATAATAAATGTGTCCATAAAATTGCCAAAATCAAATGCAAAAAATCATCAATTTATTTTTTTATTTTTATTTTTATTTTTTTCTATGGGCCTTCCCCAATCCCCTCCATGACCCCCCAACTATTCTCAACACATGAATCTTGACTGGATATAGTTATTAAAGTGTATAATGCATACCCAGTATCATCCCATCATTGTTTTCATTGCATATGGAGGTACACAATATTTCTTTATAAATGATCCAAGGAAACCATTTCCATTGTTTCTTTGCACCAAGAAAACTTATTAGTGCTCACACAACCCTTGTTAGTGAATATGTTTCATTCTTTAGGGTGTCCAACTTCATGAAAACACCTTCTTGTATTCAACCATGTCTCTTGTAAAGTGATATTGAACATCAATATCCCTAGTTTTAGAATGATAAACTAGGTTCTTGACCAAGATGATTACTATCATAATCTATCCTTATAGCTTGTTGTAGCAACCCAATACCTAAAAACAATATTTTTATCCATACTTATTCCTTGCTACATGAATGGCTACCATATATTCACCTTTTATAGTTGAAAGTGCCACTATAGATATATTCACCTTTTATAGTTGAAAGTGCCACTATAGACTATCTCTTTCTCATCTGATGGATTACTCCTCTAAATAATTTAACACAGATTTTCATATAGATTTATAATCTAAATCTCTAACCCAATTTGCATCAGAAAAAGAATGCATGTCCAACACTCTATCAATTCCTAGTCTTCCTTGGTAGTACAATCCATAACTAGCAGTGAGACAGACATAACTAAAATCCCTCTTTACGATTTCCTAATGCTCCTCTCCTAGTTTTCACATATACTTGCTCAATATTCCCACTACATTTGTAATGTTTGGTCTAGTATATACCATTGCATGCATCGAACTACCAACTACACTAGCATATGGAACATGGGACATGTCATCTTCCCCTTCTTCTATCTTTGGATAGTGATCTGTAGATAACCTTGCACCTACAAAACTAAGGACCTTTGTTGGCATACATTCCTACATATTGAACCTCTAAAATATTGTCTCAAAATACTTCATGTGATTTACTACAATTTTCCATTTGCATGATACCTTTAAATTACCATGCACAAAATAAAATTTTAGCAAAAAGATCCCTTACATTAAATATAGAGAACAATTGAGTTTTCACATCCTGGATGATTTCCTCATCATTTACAATCCACAATATATCATCCACATAAAATACCAAATAAACAAGACAATCAAAAACTAATTTTAAATACACAGAGTGATCCATTTTTCTCATTGTGAAGCAAGCCTCAATATATTAGTATCAAATTTTTGATAGCACATCTTTGGTGATTGCTTGAACCCATACACATATATTTTTAGTTTTCATGCCAACTCTTTCTTTCCATTCACTGCAAATCATTTTGGCTACTTCATGTATATTTCTTCTTCCAGATCCTCATGTACAAATGTTGTCTTCACGTCCATCTGTTTTCCTCAAAATAAAAGTTAGTAGCAATAGATAAAGGAAATCTAATAGAAGTTAACTCAGAAATAGTAGAAAAAGATATCACCAAATTCCCTTTTGCTATTAATTGAGTTTGTATTTCTCCACTTTTCCTTTTGCATTCAAATTATACATAAACACCCATTTTTTGCCAATGGGTTTTCTTTCAACCAAAAAATCCGCTAAATATGAAGCCCCATTCTTGTCTAGGGATACCATATCTTCAACCATGGCATTTTTCCAGAGTTTTTTTATCCTATAAATCCACTTCCTGCCTAATAGTTTTAGGATCATCATTAGCAATAAACAAAGCAAAATTAGAAAATAAATAAGTTGGAGTATAAATTTATGGTTTCCTTATTTCCCAAACCAATCTCCTTAATACCAGAGTATGGTGTTCTTCTTCTCATTATTATTGTTCTTACATCCTTCAATTCAAACTCTATCTTTTCTAGTTATTTCTCCCTTGGTAGGGATTCTTGTTCAACATTATATTGATTTATATAAATACTGCATTTTGACTACACACAACCTTATCTTTGATCTATATAAATACCACATTTTGACTACACACAACCTTCCTAGTTTCTTGGTTCCAAAGCTTATAATTGTTTAGACCATCTTCATATATAATAAAGATACACTTTTTTGATATATCATTTGCTTGCTCTTATTTTCCTTTGGGATGTGTACATACACATCGCTTTCCAACACCATCATATGTTTAAGATATGATTTGTTATCATTCCATACCTTTTCTATAGTCTTTCATCCAACATTGAATTGGGCGATGATTTTCCTAGTAATAGGTAGTATCCACCACCTTTACTCAAAATTCTTATCCTAACCCAACACCACTAAGCATTCTCCTTTCTTTTTCCATCAATATAAGGTTCATCCTTTCTGAAACTCCATTTTGATAAGGTGTGTATGGAGTATTCCTAAAATTAATTTTAACTGAATTCATCACCATAAACCATTTTCAGCACCTTAATTTTCTTCTCTCTCTTATTCTCCACAAGAGCTTTAAACTCTTTAAATTTTTGTCTTAGGAAATAAATCCATGTATTCTTTAAGAAGTCACCTATAAATGAGACATAGTATACAAATTTACCCAATGATAGGACCGAAATAGGTCCAAACACAACAATATGCACCAACTATAATACTCCCTCTTCCCTTGTAGCACCATAGGAGAATCTTACTTGATTATGCTTCCAATATAAGAAATGTTCATAAAAATAAATATCCAAAGAGAAAGTATACATACTTCTACTATAACTTTTCCTTGTAGCACTAGAAATCCCTTCTTTCTAATATGTCCTAGTCTTTGGTTCCACAACATAGTCTTTTATTTGAAGATTGTACTAAGCTTTTCGTTCTTTAGCACCACTCTCAAGAAAAATAGAACTATTGTACTCATCACTAATTGTCCTTCCCAATAGATTACATATATTTCCAATCCAAACTCCCTTTAACAACACCATTTCTCCTCAAACCACCCTATATGTTTCCTTTTCAAACATTATTTTTACACTAGCATTACTCATCCTACTTACAAAAATCAAATTTCTGGCCAATACCAAGATGTGCAAAACTCTAGGAACTGTTCTTACCCTTCCATCCATGAGATTCAACTTGAATTTTTCTCATATATAATTTCATTTTTTTATTCATATCTTAGGAAAACATCACTGCCATCATATCTTTCAAAATCACAAATTCACTCCCTGTGAGGAGTCATATCAAATGATGCACTTGAGTCGGCTAGCTATGCCTTGCGATCTCTATCCATTTTTTAGGAAGCCAAATACACATTCCCTCATTTATTTGAGGATGTGTTTGCTTTCATATGAGGATCATCATCATATCCATTCCCTCTCTCAAAAATTTTAAATCTATAGTGTTTCTTGTAATGTCCTTCTTTTCCATGTCTCCAACATACCTTTACAAATTTTCCTAGAGATTTATATATCCCACTTGAGGAAATATTTTTATTTCTATCCTTGGAATTTCTTCTTATATATAAGGAATTTATTCTTTTACTTTCCATGTTTTTCCATCTCAAATCCTCTAATAACAAGGATGAGACTCAATCAAAACTTAAATTAGTAGCATTACTACCTATGATAACAACCAAACTATCCCACAAGTTTGGTAAAGAACACAACAAATGGATACACTTGTTTTCATATAAAATCTTAATATGGAAAAGTAATATTTGATTTAAACAATATTAAAGGCATTCAAATGGTCTATTGCTCAGTTTTGATCCTTAATCCTTAGGTTATATAGTGCCTTATGTGGGAACTATTTTTTCATTGGGGACTTACATTGATACAAAACCCCTAACATGTTCCAGAATTCCTTTGTTATGGCTTCTCCTAAACCATGTAGTAGTAAAAAATATGAGAGACACAACCATATTGTGCTTCTTTCCTTATGATCTAACTTATTCCAATCTTTTTTTTGGCATCCCTATCAGTGCAGTTGATCTAGGAGGATCTTGTCACCAGTTTATAAAGAGTATCATGCCAAAGAAGAGTTCAAAGGAACATTGGTAAATGTGGAATTATTTAAAATTTCATGAGCATTAAATGTTCAATTTTCTCATGTATTTTTCATTTAAATTGCAGAAAGAGAAAGTGATTAAATGTGAGAATTCACCTCACAATTTCGGTAATTTCAAGTGGCAGTTGATATTTTTCATGGGATTTTTTCCCTTAAAAATGTGGATAAGATCCACGTTTGTTGGAGTTGAGAGATTTTCTCATTAAGAATCTCATAAGTTCCTATTTTTATGGATCAAGAGAGTTATTCTCTCCTTGGAATGCAGATCTAAGGAGATATTCTATTCTTTGTTTATGGATCTCAAAAAGTTGTAAATTCTATTTTATACTCTTTGTTTTGGGGTAGAGAGAGTTTTGGCTAGAGAGGGTTTGAGAGAATTTTTGAGAAGTTTTGCGAGATTCATGTTGAAAATTTTTTTATTAGCTTGGAAAGCTCAAGAGGTCTTTTGGAGGAATTGTGTATGAACAAGTCTTGAAGTCTTTTTTATAGTAGAAGAAAACTCTAGGTTTTGCCACCCTTATTGATAGAGCATTGTACAAATTCCTCTTTGAAGAAAGACAATAAATTGATTCGACCTATGAAGGAAAATCTGAAGACATAGCCTAGTGAAGGGGGTGAACTCCATTATCAACCTTGATGATCTATGTTTTTCTTATTCATGGTTTGATCAAGTTCTTTTATATGCATTTTAAGTTACAATATTATGATGAAATGAGCATGTTTATGGATAAATTGTAACTTAAATTAATAAGCACTTACAATCATTGTAATGATCTGAAAACTTGAGAGGACATGAAACTTATCACAAAGACCTTTGCAATGACTATAAGAGATTATTAATTTAAGTTACAATTTATCCATAAACATTCTCATTTCATCACAATCTTGTAACTTAAAATGGATATTAAATAACTTGATCAAAACATGAATACGCATAATGTAAAGCATCAAAGTTGATAACAAAGTTCACCCCCTCCACTGGGATACGTCCTTGGATTCATCTTCATAGGTCGAATTGATATTAATTGTTATTCAAAATAGGTTGTGAAGTTAAAGGATTGGGATGCCACGCCCAAGGTATAATAGAAGCCATTATGGTTGAAGATCAACCTCGATATGCTGGAATTGGATACAACAAAGAAGAGGTTGGAGAGAATTCCAAGAATGTTAAAGCAAATGATGTTTCAAAAGGAACTTTTGCCTCATAGAGTTGTGACAAGGGTAGCCATCAAAGGTATATGCCTGATTATATGAAAGTTGATTTGATTATAAGAAGCATGGTAATTCCATGTTCGTTTTGTGGGATATATAATCATAAAGTTTCAAAGTGTTGGAAGAGAATATCTTTATACAAGAAGAAAGAGACAAAAGGGCCAATCTCCAAATCGTAAGGAATTTAACGATAAAACAAAGTCACAACATTGTTCCACTGATTGTCATCAAAGTGGTCATTTGGTTAACAAATGCTGAAAGCTTCATCCAAAATTTCATCAACAATATTGGAGGAAAGTTACGCAAGGCTATACCAAAAACAAAAAAATTAGTCCAGCAAAGATCATTCCAGAAAGGGAACACAATGAAATTAAATTAAAAAAAATACATTAGGTTGGTTCGGTAAGCAATGAGTTGCATTTCTCCTTAAGTGAAATCCTTCCCGTAGCATACTTGTGAAATTGACTTGTTTATCTTGCATAGATTTGTTCGTGCATGTAAATCGAGCGTACCCACGATATTCTTGACCTAAACATGTATGTTGGAGAGCTTTGTAAAAAGCATCTCCAAGAGGATCTAGGCTAATGAAGGGTCTCGAATAATTTTACTATGAATCAAATTGTGGGGGCATTGATGCAGATACAATATGTATTTTTTTACATGTTCATTAGCAGTCGATAAGCTTGGCTCGGGGTTCATTATTGAGGATAGAAAATGGTCAACAAGTCATCATAGCGCAGAGAATCGATCTAAGACCATTACAATCTTGATTGGCTTCTCAATGTGAAGATCAACCAATTCACGTACATCTGTTGCATCTTTTCTATGACATGTGATTGTTGCAAAATGGCAATGGAGTATCCCACATTATCGTAGAAGTTTCCTATTACATGGGAGAGCCCTAATTCATATTAAACGGTGGTTGTTCAAGGTAGCATATACTTGGGCCAAGTGTTCGAGGGCGGTTGCGCCGACAGGTCACGCTAACGCCCCATTTTTTAAGCCCCTCCATATCCATGATACAAATGGACTATGGACGTTAGCCATAGGGAATGATCAATAACTCATTAGTGGGATACATGTATCAATGGGTGGTGGAAAGTATGAGACATGGTTAACGCAAGTTCATTAGATTCACTATAAATTGGCCCTTGGTTAACGCACGAGGTTACATTTACGTGTCAAGATTGGTCCAGGATAAGCTGGCGCTGGCGCTAGATTGGTTAGGGCACGATTAAGGCAATTTCACGTTACCTGGGCAGCATTGGAACGTCAATCATGGAATTGACATTTCGTTGGGAAAACACAGTATTGGTGGCATGGGCCATGTAATACTGTGGCCACATGCCACAGTCAATGCCATTATCCAAATAAAAGGAAGGCAGTTACGTTGCACGGTCCACGTATCAACCATTCAATAGAGGTCTACGGAGGAGATTACGATCTCCACTCCTAGCATATAACTGAAAATTACATTGAATGAATTATTTTTGCAACAAAGTCGTGGAATTGTTTATAAGCTACAGGTGCACCGAGTTTAGCTGCTTCATTTGTCCCAAAGAATAATCCAGAGGAGGAGGCTATTCTTGCTTATGATTATCCTAAGAAAATTGCGTGGGATCCTCCAGTCATGGATCACCTTACTTTTGCACTTTCCTTTCTTGACAACCCCTTGTATTAAAAAAGCAAGCTGAATAGGTTTTATATCGGAATTTAGGCAAGGTCTAATCAATGGAATGGGCTGGCTCTTTGTTATACTGGTACGAGGCAAAATCTGGTTGCGTGAAATCTTCTAAGAAAGTCATTGAGCAAATCAGAAAATCCAAATGATTTGCTAGCATTGTTATTAAAAGCGAAGATTTGTATAGAATATTTCTTGCTGATGGTGGAGTGGAATATGCAATGTTAGAGTATGCACCGCAGAAACAAAATAAATCACACAACATAAATCATGAGACAGTAAGTTTAACGTGGTTCATCCAATCAATTTGGGCTACGTCCACCAAACAGAGGCATTGGCGATCTTATTACTCAACAAGAGATTAAAACCACAGATTTGAACATCTAGAATTTTCTTTCCTCACACCTTCTCATCACACATATCATCTACTGGCTTACTTTTTATAGTTGAAAGTAGAAAATTGAATCATAAATTCACTCACAACAAATATAAGATGCAATAACTCCTCATCAAGAATTCATGGAGTTAATTTAGCAACAAATCCTATTGTTGTTACATTCATGGGATTTTTTCCAAATTTAATTAACAAAAAATCTCAACAATCTCCACCTTGACAACAATTAGCTTGATACCCTGTTTCATTATTATTTTTTTATCTTTTATGCAAGCCATATTTTTTTATCTTTTATGCAAGCCAAGAGAAGCCAGACACCATCGTAGCTTCTCTAACAAAACTGGTTTCGTGAACATGTCTGCACAGTTTTCCTTTGTATGCACTTTTTCAAGAGAGACTCCCCTTTCATTGATAACCTATCTTACAAATGGTACTTGATAAGTATATGTTTTGATTTACTATGATAGGCTAGATTTTTAGCCAAGTGAATTGCACTTTGACTATCACAAAATAACTTGATGTTGTCATGCAACCTACCAAACTCACCAAACAAACTTTTCAACCAAACCGCTTCTTTGCAAGCATGTGAAGCAACTATGTATTCTGCTTATGTAGTGGATAAAGCAACAATGTTTTGTAGTTTTGACATCCAGCGTATAGCTCCACCTGCAAGAGTAAAGACATATCTTGAAGTTGACCTTCTCTTATCCAAATCACCTGCAAAATTGGAATCAACATATCCGCAAACAAATTCACTACTTTGGTTATAAGTGATACAATAATCACTTATGCCTCTCAAATACCGAAGCATCCATTTCATTGTTGCGCAGTGTTCTTTTCTTGGATTTGCCATATACCTAATGACAACCCCAACTGCATGTGAAATATTTGGTCGTGTACAAAGCATCACATACATCAAACAACCTGCTACATTGGCATATGGAATTCAAGACATATATTCCTTTTCTTCATTTGTATCAAGATATAAACTTGAAGAAAGTTTAAAATGAGAAGCTAAAGGGACTGAAACTAGCTTCAAATTGTTCATACCAAACCTTAAGAGTATTTTTTCAATATACTTCTGTTGTGATAACCACAACTTGCCATTGCTCCTGTCTCTAAAAATCTCCATGCCCAAAATTTGTCTTGCTGCTCCTAGATTTTTCATATCAAACATCCTAGCCATTTGAGCCTTTAACCTGTTGATCTCACTTATGCTTTTGCTTGCTAAAAGCATATCATCAACATATAACACTAAGATAATGAACATACCATTATTCAATTTCTTAAAGTAAACACAATGATCATATTCATTCCTTATATAATTTTGACTCATCATGAAAGAATCAAATTTCTTGTACCATTGTTGAAGCGACTGCTTCAGACCATACAATGATTTCTTGAGCCTGCAGACAAATTTCTTGTTGCGATTTTGAACAAACCCTTTAGGTTGTTCCATGTAATTCTCCTCATCTAAATCTCCATGTAAAAATGCAGTTTTAATATCTAATTGGTGTAATGCTAATTCAAGTAAAGCAACTAATGCTAACACAATCCGAATTGAAACAATTTTTACTACTGGTGAAAATATCTCATGAAAGTCAATTCCTTCTTTCTGAGAAAAACCTTTTGCGACTAGCCTTGCTTTGCACCTGTCCTCTGTATCATCAACACCTCTTTTCAATTTGTAAACTCATTTACATCCCACAGTTTTCCTGTCTTTAGGAAGTTCTACAAGATCCCATGTGGCATTCTTATCTAATGCCATCATCTCATCCTTCATAGCTTCTTTCCACTTATCACTTTTAGAACCTTCTACAGCTTCCTAATAGCACAAAGGTTCATCATCATTAGCGGATAAAGCAATTGAAGTAACATAATCATCATACCTTTTAGGAGGACGTTTGATTCTCGTAGACCTCCTTAAAGATGTTTCTGGTAATTCCACAGTTTGCTGATTATTATCTATAGGAACTTCTTCATGATTTGCATCCGACACATGTTCATGATCTACATCTGAAACTTGTTCATGACCTGCATCTGAAACTTGTTCATCTGGACTATCATCAGTATTTCAATTGGTTTCAAACTGAATATGTTGAAACTTAGGTACATTATCCTGTTTCAATTTATCATCTACATCTGGATTATTGAGTGAAGATTCATTGAATTTAACATCTCCGTTAATGATGATCTTGTGAGTAGTAGGATCCCACAACCTTTATCCCTTAGTCCCATCACCATATCCAACAAAGATATATCTTTTTGATTTAGGATCTAATTTAGAATGCTGATGTTTCGGAATTAGAGCATATGCATCACAACCAAAAACTTTTAGTTTAGAATAATCACAAGGATGACCTTTCCATACCTCTTGAGGAATTATGCATCCTATTGTAGTTGATGGTGATCGATTTATCAAGTAACAAGCCGTAGATACTACTTCTGTCCATAATTCCTTCTGCAAATTGGCATTACTTAGCATACTTCTTGCTCTTTCAAAGAAAGTCCTGTTCATGCGTTCAACAACTCCATTTTGCTGAGGAGTATATACAGTGGTTTTATGTCTTTCGATCCCAGCATCCTTGCAATAATTATCAAATTCCTTTGAAGTAAACTCACCACCATTGTCAGTTCTTAAACATTTAATGGTTTTTCCAGTGATTTTTTCTACTAATGCTCTAAACTGCTTAAACACTGTGAATACATCAGACTTTGTTTTCAACATGTAGACCCATACTTTCCTAGAGAAGTCATCTATAAAAGATACAAAATATGATGATCCTCCATATGAGGTTGTAGGAGATGGACCCCAAAACATTAGAATGGATATAATCAAGGATTCCCTTACTAGTATGTTTTCCAGTTTTAAATTGATGCTTACTTTGTTTCCCATAGATGCAATATTTGCATAAATTTAACTTAAAAGACTTTAAACTAGGAAGTAACTTATGATCATATAAAAATTTTAATCCTCTTTCGCTCATATGGCCCAACCGTTGATGCCATAGTCAAATAGAATCATTGTCGTTTTCAGATACAATTGAAGCATGATCTGACTCTGTTCTTCCTTCTAACTGAAAAAGGTTTCCAACCTTTTTGCTTTCATTACTAGTAGGATTCCTTTATAGATTTTCATTACTCCACCTTGAATAAAGGTTTTTTAATCCATTTGTTTCTAGTACTCCTAGGGAAATAAGATTTTTTTCTGAGTTCAGGCACGTGTCTTACATCAATTAATATTTTATTTGTCCCATCGAACATTTTAATCTGAATGCTTCCAATTCCTACAATATTACATGTGACATCATTTCCCATGTAAACTACTCCATCATTGATTGATTTATAAGTTTTAAAGCGTTCTCTATGAATGCACATGTGATTTGACACACCAAAATCTAACAGCCAATGTTGATCATGATTAGACAAACTCACTGATAACACTTCATCACTCATACCTGAAACAGATGCCGAACCTGTATCTGTTGTGTTTGCTTCTTTCTTTTCTGCCGAAGAGTTTGCTTTAGATGTTTGTTGTCTCTTCCAACAGTCCTTCTTCAAATGTCCCAAATTGCCACAAAACTAGCACTTTACCTTACTCTTCTTCCCTTTCGATTTTCACTACGAGTTGTCGTCCTTACTGAAGCGTCTTTCTTTAGAACGACCTCTGACCATCATTGCTTCTGATGTAGAGGTTTCTGAATTTGACATTTTCCTTGTTTCTTCAGATAATAAAGATGCAACAACATCATCAAACTCAAGGGTTTCTGATGAACTAAGACTTATAAAAGTAACAAAATGATTCCATGACTCAGGGAACGAGCATAATAAAGTTACAATTTTATCTTCTGATTCAAATTTTACTTCTATATTTTCTAACTGCACCAAGAGAGTATTAAAGGTATTCAAATGATAAGTAATAGATGTACCTTCCTTCATGCGCAAACTGTACAATGGTCGCTTCAGAAGAATCCTATTGGTTAAGGATTTTGTCATGTACAACTTTTCAAGCTTTGTCCACAAACCAGCAACAGTTTTCTCTGACACGATGTTAAACAAAACATCATCTGCCAAACACAATCGAATGCCGCTTAGTGCTCTTTCATCCATGTCACTCCATTCGTGATCTGTCATGGTGTATGGCCGTTTGGCTTTTCCCAACAACGCTTTTGCCACACCTTCTTGCACGAGTAGATCATATATCTTAACTTTCCAGATCTCGAAGTTGTTTTTCCCATTAAACTTCTCGATTTCAAATCAATCACTTTGCGTTTTTGACATTTTAATTTGCCTTTCTAATTAAATTAACAATTTGATAAAATTCCACAAACTGTAAATTGCAAATACCAGCGACTAGCATACAAATCAAATTGCATTTCAATACTGCTAGCAACGAAATGAAAAAACACTACCTTCCATTTGAGCTTTTTAGATGATATGGAGGAACAACATTTTTAATATTGAATCCACACAGGTTGAGACCATGCCGCCTTCAGGAACACAGCTCCCCCTTCGCACAGATCTGCGTGAGATTTCAGTTCCAACTCCAAGTCGAAGGAATCTTAGACCGAATCCAGTACAAAGCCATAGACTGATATTCCCGCACTGTAAGTTTAGCTTTACAAAAAAAAAATTGTAGTCCAATATCATGGGTAAAATAAGTGGAAAAAGGTAGAGAATGAAGACTTCTGTTATGTCGTAAACGAGCGGAGTGAGAATAAATACAAATTTATTGATCGGGAGTCAAATCCCCGGCCCCCAATCGCAGGTGTACGTCCCAACAACGCTATCTTGACCAATGCTCTATCTCATCAAACATCAATTAAAAAAATAGTTCTAACGCTCTATTTCTGACCCGTTTGTTCTAGCACCAGGCAGCTCATCGAGATGCAGGAATCGTAGACTACGTTGAGTGATAATAGTTTGTAGGCACTGACATGGAGTAGGTATGTATGCCGCAGAGACCAAGCTCCACATTTATTAACTCACTGCTGCATTATCATTCCACTTCATGCAAAAGTTTACACCAGCTCACGGCGCAGTAGATCAACACACATGTCCACGCAGAATTTCACGCAGTTCTTCAATTTCACACATACACAACATATTAAAGGAGACAACGATCCATGATCCTGAAGCCTCCATGCCCCATACTCAGCTAGCTTCAACCTAAAATGCTCTGATACCAATTGTCAGAGTATGCACAACAGAAACAAAATAAATCACACACACAACAGAAATCATGAAACATCAAGTTTAATGTGGTTCACCCAACCAATTTGGGCTACGTCCACCAAACAGAAGCATCAACAATCTTATTACTCAACAAGAGATTACAACAGCAGATTTGCATATCTGGAATTCTTTTTCCTCACAACTTCTCATCACACATATCCTCTATGGGCTTACATTTTATAGTTGGGAGTAAAAAGCTGAATCATAAATTCAGTCACAACAAATATTGGATGCAATAACTCCTCATCAGGAATAAATGGAGTTAATTTAGCAACAAATCCTATTGTTGTTATATTCATGAGATTTTCTCCAAATTTAATTAAAAAAAAATCAGAACATGCAATTGGAGAATGCCAAAGGGGAATTTGAAGGGAATTTTATATCATTTATTAGGTCTTGCCTTGGAAAGGAAAACTAAACTTTCATCCTTAGACTTCGAAAGAACCCATCGACGGAGTGAAGCTTTCAAATTCTTAGAGGAAGCTATCAATTTGAAAAAATAAAACCCAGACTAGATCTTTGAATTGGGTCTTGAGTATGCTGAAAATCGTATTCTGAATCCTGATCTATGTTATGTAAAATAATATTTGGACTTAATTGTTGCCTCATTATTGAAAGCATGAAGGCTTTTGACACTAATTTTATTAGCTCAGAAACGTTATTCTGAAGTAGAAGTTGTCCTTCCAGGTTATCCAATGTTCATAATTATTCCAGGTTCTCTATATAACACTCAACTGTGCGTTGTGAGTTCTTTAGTGCATCCCAACAAATTTCTTGTGGCTACAGTAAACAGAGGACTCTTTGAAGGACTGTGCACTATTGTGTGCCTTGTTTTCTGTAAGAGTTGTGGGACTGCTGGCGGTGAAAAGCATATCATTTGCAGCACATAAACTTTGTAATAATTGGTAGTCAAAATGAAAACCATTGCAATGGTGTTACACATATTTATTTTTTCTTACCATGGGTTTTGTAAACAGCAATTATGGCCACGGTTTCACTTAAGAAAGAGCGCATAGACTCTCAGGATAAGTTGGTCCATTTATATACAGCTATAAATGTAGCAGAAATTAAAGGAAAGCTTCAAATTGGTTCAAATCCCATCACATGCTGCACCAGTTGTTTTAACCATTCAAATAGCGTCTTTGTCATGTTTTGGCCAGCCATGAATCGAGTTAAATAAGTTGAGTTGCAATATGAGGAATATACAAACAAATTGCAGAATTGCAGCTCATAGTTTGAGCAAAAAATCAATGTCTTCTTGTCATAATCATTTTCAAGAAGTTTCAACTTCTTGAGCTTTTTGTGGACCAAAATTCTTCCTCCTGGGGGAGGTATGATCCAAGAGGATCTTGTCACCAGTTTCTAAACAGTACCATGCCAAAGAAGAGTTCAAGGGAGCATAAAATGTTCAATGTGCTCATGTATTTTTCATTTAAATTGTAAAAACTAGAAATTGATTAAATGTGAGAATCCACCTCACAAACCATTTCCCTAATGTCAAATGGGAGTTTAGATTTTCATGGGATTGTTCCCTTAAAAATGTTGATAAGGTCCAAGTTTGTTGGGGTTGAGATTTTTTCTCCTCAAGAATCTCATGAATTCATATCTTTATGGATTAAGAGAGATATTCTCTCCTCGGTATGTGGATCTAAGGAGATATTCTCTCCTTTGTTTATGGACCTCAAAAAGTTGTAAATTCTCTTTTGTACTCTTTGTTTTGGGTAGAGAGAGTTTTGGTTAGAAAGGGCTTGCGAGAGTTTTTGAGAAGTTTTGAGAGCTTCATGTTGATAAAGCTTTTGTGAGCTTGGAGAGCTCAAGAGGTATTTTGGAGGAATTATGTGTATGAACAAGTATTGAAGTATTTTTTATAGTAGAAGACAACTTTAGGTTTGGCCACCCTTATTGATAGAGCACTGTACAAATTCCTCTTTGAAGAAAGGAAATAAAATTGATTTGATATGTGAAGGTGATTCTGAAGACGTAGCCCATGGAGGAGGTGAACTTCGTTATCAACCTTGATGCTTTATGTTTTTATTATTCATGGTTTGATCAAGTTATTTTATATGCATTTTAAATTACAAGATTATGATGAAATGGACATGTTTATGGATAAATTGTAACTTAAGTTAATAAGCCCTTACAGTCATTGCAAAGGTGATTGTGATCACTTTTATGTGCTCTCAAGTTTTCAGATCAGTAATACGTGAATCCACAGTTATCCATTATTCCTTTTCCATTAAAAGATCTTCCATTTTGAGATTCCATAGCTCAAATCTATGTCCATTGAATTTCCCAATCTCTATCCTTGAACTACATAGTATTTTCTTTCGTCACGAGAATTGATACAATAGATCTCTCACTATAATAAGGTTTACCACAACCCCGAGCCAAAATTAGTAGCCACAAAGGTGTCCTCTTGAAGTCAAACTAGTTTGATACCAGATGTTGGTTTCCCTATACAATTAAATTTTAATTGTTGCAAACAAATTCTTAATAAAAGTAAAAATAAATGTAATGACACACACACACACATTTAGAATAGAGATTTTACCCTAGAAATCCAAACTAGGAAAACAAAAATTATTGTTTAGTATATTATATATTTACAACATTACAAATAAAATATGTATATCATGTGGAATCCATAAACCCCCAATCCATTAACCTTATATTAAAATGAAATCATAGTTCCTTAACTAGAATTATATTACCACAAACCAAAATAATTTTATGCCACAAAGCTGCTGAAAACATATGCAAAAATACACCTAAAAACAAACTGGGGTCTCTACCCCCTTGTGAAATCCTACACCTAGTGCATACAAATCACACGATATGCTAATTGTACAAAAAATATAACACATACCAAAAAATGTGCCATGAGTCAAGGTAGTCGAAGGTGCATGAAGAGAACTATGCCACTCATGCCTTGGAGTTTGTAGCCATATTTTGTGCTCTTAAAATGTGGATAAATTACCCCATGGGAAAGAGTTTGAGTTGATGAAAAACCATATTGATATCAAGTATTTACAATTCCAACTTTAAATGTGAGGAAAATTCATTGGCTATAATGTCTTAGTGAGTATGATTTAAAATAAATCATATCAAAGGAAAAGAGAACAAGGTAGACAATGCACTTAGCTAAAGAATACATGACATGAATGTTACAACCATATATATGGTATAGATTTAAAAACCACAATTTTAGAAGATGAAAAATCCAATCAACAATATGTGCAAATGGAGGTAGCACTACAACAAGGTAAGCCACAACTAAGGCATAATTGTTTTTAACTAAATGAAGATAGAATTCTCATGTAAACTGGGAAAGTTTATGTATCAAATTCAAAAGAGTTGAAACCTTTGATTTTAAAAGAAATGCATGGTGTCCCTTACATTGGTCATCCATGTTACGAAAAGACTCTTGCAACCATAAAAGGTAAAAAAAAAATGGTTAGGACTAAAGAATGATGTGGTTGGTTATATTTATAAATGCATGGAATGTCAAAAAGTGAAGGTTGAGCATGGACACCCAACTAGTTTGTTAGAACCATTGCCCATTCCAGAGTGGAAATGGGAGGTATTTGTTAGACTTTATCACCAAATTTCCTAAAATACTGTAGAAACATGATTCAATCATGGTGGTGGTGAACAAGCTAATTAAAATAGCTCATTTATTCTGAAATGAATCACAAGATAACAAAGATAACAAAAATTTATATGAAGGAAGTAATCAAATTGCATGGAGTGCCCAAAGTTGTGTCGGATAAAGATTCTAAATTTACTTCAAATTATTGGAAGGATTTGTTCAAAGGATTGGGCACCATGTTAAATTTTAGTACAACCTATAATCCACAAATATATGGGAAGATAGAAAGAGTCAATCAAATTATTGAATATATGCTCAGAATGTATGTAATAGACAAACCATCCAAATGGAAAAAAAAAAGTAAATAAATAAAAATTAAACTTAGTTGATTTTTCTTACAATAATGGGCATCAAACATCATTGAAAAGTATTCCATTTGAAGCATTTTATAGCAGTAAATGTAATACAATAGTTAGCTAGGACCACATAGAGTAAAAATTGGAGCTTAGGCCAAAGATGCACAAGAAAATGGAAAAACAAGTAATAAAATTAAACAAAATTTGAAGGCATCCTAGGATAAGTAGAAGAGTTGTGCAAAAAAGGGTAGAGTAGCACAAGGATTTTAAGTGGGTGAACATGCATTTTTTAAAGTGAGGCCAAAGAGAACCTCATTAAAATTCGGAAGTTATAGCAAGTTGGCAACCAAATTTTGCAGACCATTTGAGACAACATAACTGGACCAATTGCATATGAGCTTATAGTACCTACATCTATGCATCTGCGTAATGTATTTCATGTTTCATTTCTAAAAACTATGTACATAATTATAACCACATTATTGATTCACATGTGACCTAGTTGAAGCCCAAAGGGGACTTTCAAGTAGAGCCTATGTGCATCTTGGACTGGAAAGTCAAGAAAATTTGAAACAAATCCATAGGCTTGGTAAAGGTCTAGTAGAGCTCTTATAGCCCTAAATATACATGGGAACTAGAATACACTATGAGGAGGGCATACCTTCAGCTATTTTAAAATTTTGTTGTGTATATTGTAAATGTGTGTGTGTGTGTGTGTGACCCTTGTATAGTCTATGCACTAAAGAAGGTAAATAAGGGGTAGGAGAATATAGTACCCTTAATGTTGTAATGCATTTATGCATATTGGTTATATAAGTTGGTGAGCCAGATGATATGGCCAAGAGATAAATTATCTAATGTAAACAATGTACCTTATTTCATTAATGAAAAAATGCAGTCTTGGTTGTGTGACAAAGGAATAGAAAAGAGTATGCAGAACTATGACTCCATGAGAGGGGAACGAGAGGGGGGATAAAGGAGCCCAAAAGGGCTAAATATAAATTCATGAGATTAAATCATATTTTCTTATATCCAAAAGTACCTTAACCTTATAAAATATCATTCTTGGGAACTATGCAGGTAGTTGTGAAAGACTTTCCCTTATGACAAATGTCAAGTTAGAGACATGCATACAAAAATGATTCATTTGTGTTTTGGGGACACATTACCCCGTTCATTATTCCATTTTGTGACAGCCCCACCCAAGGTACTCGCATAAGCCACATTGTAAATATGATGTAAATATTATGCAATCTTTGAAATCAAAGAAAAAGGGGACTGAATCTAAAGGACATGGATTCCAAAGCTGGGGGAGGAGGATTGTTTCTTGGGATGTTATGGTTTTCTTTACCAAGAAGAAACCTAAATTTGAAGGACAAAAACTGAAGTTTGCCTGGTGCATGAAGTTAATGAGTTGGTTCTCGAAATTAAATGAACTGAGGAAGAGTACCCAGACCCATGCTTGCTTGAGAGAACATAACAAACAAAGAGGACAAAAACTTATGATGGGTTGCAAATAACAAGGATGCATCAGTAAATAACGCTGACAGAAATGTAGGCTAGGGAGTAGTATTCGAACAGGAGAGAGCACGCAAAGAAGAGGACAAACCCATTGGAATTCCATGCAGCAAGGTAAGCAGAGACCCTTTTATTTTGGAGGAAGACCGAGAAAGGGGATCGAGCCTCCAGTAGAAGCTTTCAGCAGGTGACATTGAAGAGAAGAGAAGAGAAGAGAAGGGGATTGGTTCTCTTTCCTTGGAGGTTGTGGGTTGAGTTTCTAGTCTCGGGAGCCCTACAAAAACTTGGAGTCCTTGGAGGTTGTGACTTGGGATGTAATCTTTGGATCCTTGTAATATCTTGGGTCCCCTGGAGGTTTTGGGTTGAGATAGCATACTCTCGAGCCCTATAACATCTTGGGAAGAGACCATCCTGAAGCAGAAACTGAGGAAGAATTGTGCCAAGACCATTTGGATGTTTCCTTGTTGGTACAGTGGATTCTAGACTCCCTATCAAGGGGTGAATCATTATGCGTTCACTAGAGATGAGGTGGGGAACCTATGGAATCCTTGTGCTGGTAAAGGAAGAAGCGATCAGCTATCGGAATTGAGGAAGGAAGTCCTTTGGAGTCCTTGTTTCAGTTGGAAGTTGGTGTGCAGTCGCAGAAGAAAGCATTTCCCCCTCAGACTTTGGAATCTGGCTCGGGGGTGACAACTGCAAGTAAAAGTGGTTTTAGTTGTCTATGTTTGGGTGGAGAGTCCTTGTCCCATACTCATTTTCCGTGAAAACTTAAAGATAAGTATATGTGTATGTTTGTTCACTCCTTTAATGAACCGTGTGGCCTCGTTGTGATTAATGGTGATGGAATTTCAGGACTGCATTTTTACTGTTAATGCTTGCATATGTGGTGCATCTATGTGGGGTTACTCCACTAATATATGTGTTGATAACAATGTGTTTGTGCTTGGATCTGGAAGAAAAACGTGAGGGACAACCTATTGATGGCTAATATAGTACCTCTAATGTAAAAGAGGTGTGATAAACCACACAATAATATTGTCTAAGTGATATGGCTGAGTTGAGCTTGAATATAAATGAATGCTTAATTGTGTTAAGAATAATACATTAATAAAAGTAAACAAACTCCATGAAATGTTGTAGGCCATAGCCAAAGCTAATAGAGCCTGAAGTGATCTTGAAAAGAAGTGGGTTTTGAAACCCTTATTATTATTATATTGTTTAAATTGAAGACCCTCTTCTAGTAGGGTATGTGTTTGTCTCACAAGTTGAGTATTTGTTTACAAGTTGTTGTGCCGCTAGGAAAGCAATGTATGCATATCAAGGGGATGTTCCACGGGACTAGTCGAGTCCTATAGATTTACCTAGATGTCTATCAACCTTACCTAAATGGCCTCGACCTTGCATTTTAGGAATGAAAAATATCTGCAAGTGTCGCCTTCTTATTGATGATAAGGCATGAGAAGGCTCAAGATAGCACCATGAATCCACTTGCAGATTCAGCATGGACTATGGAACTGTTGGTGTGTAGCTGGCGAGGTGGGAACCTCGTAGAAGGTGGCACCAATCCGTTGGTAGGTAATGGACATAGGAGCATCTATGCCACCATGTCAGTAATTCCCTACTCAAAGGCAGGGAAGTCCCACAGGGTAGGATTTCCTCAATGCAGCTAGCAACCAAGCTCAAAAGCGGCAACGTCGTGGAACGTTTTAATCTGACACTGACATAGTGGTGAAATTTTGAAGGATATTTATAGGTCTGCCAGAACCCTGAGACATAGTTGCAGTCAAGAAGACTAGCTCGAGGAAGCCTGCGTAGTGGTAAAGCTTGTCTTTGGGGAGTGTGCAGAGATCCCCATATAAGACATTATATAAGGTAGAGTTGAAGTTCCTTGACCAAGCCATCGTAGAATTCTAAGGGAAAAAGTATTCATTGCAATGCAAAGGAGCAAAGCCCTAACCTTATAGAAAAGGTTGGATAATCTTATCCCTTTGCATATTAAAAACTTAGTTGGGAAGGCTTCCTATTGGAGTAGCTAGCTTGTCTCTTTACATGATTGGTCGGGAAGAAACAAATGTGGATTCGTTGCTGAGATCACACAACCATTTGTATGGCCTAGAAGACCATTTAAGTCCCAAGGGTATAACAGGGGTAAGAGGTCGGAACCGATACTTGAGTGTTAGCAAGAGAAGAGTGATGTCGACCTCGTCTGGTCGAAGGTCAGGAATCGTGCCAACAGAAAGGAGCATGGAAGAAAGGCTTGGTATGCCGACCTGACTAGGTTGGAATTTGGAGGTCGGGCCATCGAGAGGAAGATAAGCCATGCGCTCATAAAATGGATTGACCCCGACTTAGTTGGAGGTTAAGGGTTGATACGTTAAATGGTGTTTGCGAGTAAATATATATGCATGCCCCGACCCTTCTACTCAACCGATGGTTGGGTGCGCCCATGGTAGACTGTCACATGGAAGCGGAAGATGGGTGGCCATTTCTCCCTATATATGAGAGAGAAAAAGAAAGAAATATAAAAGTAAAAAAAGAAAAAAGAAAAAAGGAAAATGATAATTCATTCAAGCGAGCAAGGGTTCGAGCTTCATAGTCCCATTCCCATGACCATACAATGGGGACTGGATCTTCTGGTGACGACTCTCTTACTCTAAGTGGGTGGGGGGGGGGGGGGGGTGGGGTTACGTTACACATTCTACACTACCAAAATTCTTATGGCTCTCTAGAGTAAGGAAGAGAAACATGATAGAGAGATGAAATGCATGTCTAACTACTGTAAAATTTCCATAGAAGGATCCCTAGTGCCCTAGCATATATATTTTACTACTACCCTACATTGAAGCCCTAATAGAGTGATTTAACCTAATGGACTATGGTGGCAAAGAAGGGGGATCCTCTCTAAATCTTATGGGATAAGGGGGGAAAGAGAGTTGGTGATTGGGGTAGCTAGTTGAGTGAGAAACTTGTGTTTCGGTGGGTTTTTGGGATAAGAGCATAGTCGTAGTTTTATCTTGTGGTGTTATAGTTCCATATTGGGGGTTTCCTATTGTTGAGAGACCTAGAGCAATAGATCTTAAGACTAGGAGGAATGTCCTTATACCATAGTTAGTTTATAATTTTCTCAAAGATAAGTGTCTACTCTTGTATATAATTTAATGTAGTTAATTAGATTTGTAATTTCTATTTAAAACTATTTATATTATTAAATGTAAGACCAAGCATCATGTTTGTTTAGAAAGTGCCAAGATTATTGACAAGGAAGAATATTATCAAAAGAGAAAAATTAGAGAAGCGCTTGAGATTATGAAGCATCCACATAATCTCAACAAGGATGGGGGGAACACGATTAGTGGAAATTGGCTTCCTCTAATCAGACATATTAACTCTTCTAGTTCTGCTTCCCAAGGTAAGGTATCCCAGGTATAATTTTCTATCCTTTACATTATCTATATTTTCTTAAGATTAAATTATATTGGATTTAATTAACATTTCTAGTCCAGCTTTACAATCTATTTATATTTTAGCTATTAAATATTTATTATGAATAGTTAATAACTTAATTATTATTATTAATGATATGTATGAATAATATAATTATTTATTTATTACAAGTTAATAAATATAATTATAGTGTGACTTAAATAAATTATGTACTAATAACTAAATTATTAAATAAATTATTGGTGACGCATTCATTCTAAATAATTAATAAATATAATTCATTAATTATTTATTATTAATGTTTAGTTAGTTATTAATAAATTTATTATTATTAATGATTATTTATTTATAATAATAATAATAATAATTTATTATAATGAATAAATAAAACTATTATTAATATTTAATTATTATTATTTATTTCTAATGCATTATTTAGGTTTAGATTTTATAGTTTAGCATTTAGTCAGCTCATTTTGTTCATTTAGTATTTATTTATCTTCATTTTTGGTCGTTTGACTCTTGTTTCATTCATTCATTCATTCATTGTCCTAAAGATGGATCCCTGTTGGGATTTGAAACATTGAAAAAATTCAAACTATACTATGGAGAATCTGAATCATCATTTTCTAAACAAAGACCACAAAAATTTTAAATCTAATACTAGCGTTGTTGTAAAACTTAAATATCTTAATGCATGGATTAATATATTTTCATGTGGTTGTAACTCCGTTATCTCCAATTTATGTTATTTTGCACACAGAAACCTTTAAAGGATTTCTGGGGCATGAGCTTTCTAAAAAATTATTTAGATGTTGCTAAGGAGGCATGATTCTAAGATTTGGTATCCCTACATCAAAATTTTCTCAAGCATAAGCATGTTGAATTTGCCAAAACCTCTAAGAATTATCCATGCAATAACAAAGCAAAGTAAGAAAGGACGGATCTCAATTTGTGTTAATGAAGAACATGTGCATTGATGATCACTAAATTGGTGCTTCCATCCAAGGAAAAGTTTAAGGATGGAAAATTTTCTTGAAGTTTAAAAACATTGGCGAATCTCACTAATCCCTAATATGCAAACTATAAAATGTTTATTGATATATTATTCAAATTTATAATGATTTTATATATAGTCTCTATATAATGTTGGTGATTTTTAAGGTAAAATAATTTTATATTCTAAAATTTGGGCGAATCATGTTTTATAAAAATTGGAAATTGATGAATCTTTTTTGCGGAAAAATCATGGAAAGTTAGCTCCTGGGCGAACATTAGCCCCTAAAATTTTCCATGCTTCCATCATAACCTTCAATATTATAAACATGCCATCTTCTTTTAGTCATATGCCATCTTCTCTTCTTAGTGACTAGTGGTCCCCGATGATGAGATTTTCATGAGAAACCCAAAACATTGGTTAAGCAAATCAAATCGTAGGTTCCATGTCTTTTATAACAACACTAATATAGGTGGCCATAAATGGTGAATAATGAGGAAAACAATAAAGTCGAATGGAACATCAATATAAAATTATGTCTCTGTCTTTCCCTTTAACTCAATGTATAATGGTGCTAGGATCCTCATGTCCCTTTTTCACTAGTGAGATCTCCCATGTGATCACTATTGTATGCTCAAATCTTCTCATATATGTGCTTGCAAATGTTCAAGAAACAATGCCTATATAGTAGTTGCATACTCACAAATACACAATTATAAACATTCTTTACATGGTCAATACTTGAAAAAAAAATAGTACACATGAAACAATCATAAAGACACTTAGAAATATTGCTATAGAATACCGATATCAAATAATTTTTTACGCAAGCAAGTGGCACTTTTTCCAACTTAAAACTTTTAGGTGAGATTAGAAAATTTAAATTAACATACATGGGTGCACATGGATTGGCATGGTATGTACAATCATCTCATTCACATTCAAGTTTTTTCATCTTAGATTAACTACCATAGTAGGTAGGACTTTCTCTTTCTATACCATGATGACAATCCAAGTGTTTCCTACAAGTTGTCCTTACTCTAGGGTGGAGACATCAATGGGTTTATTCTTGATTTGGAAGGGAGAATGGATCGGAACACTAATGAAAAATGGTAACACCATCAACATTGGAGGTTGTGTTGGAGGTTAGCCAAAGAAGAGGTATGTTAGAAAATTAACCACAAACAAGACGACTGTCCAATTATAATTTCTAATGATGTTTTTGGCTATTATTTGAGTGGAACAAGGCTTCTTATTTTATCCTTTGCATTTGTGAAAATTATTGGCTCGTTTCTAAGAGGCAATTCTTAAATTTTAACTTTGACTTGTATTCTTACCAACAAAACAAGGGGTTACGATAAAGTATACTTTGTTTTTTCACCTTAGGAGATTATACCATTTAATGTTCAACCTCATCGATGTATTATTTTCAACTTCACTATATTACTAGCATTATTACAAAGATTAAAATCTTTCATGTGTGAGCTAAAGTATTTTCATGTCGTTTCAACTTTATCCAAATTATTTTATTTTGCACACCAAGAACATGGGAATTTTTGGAGCATAGATATACTAGAAAATACAATAGGTGTTGTCAAGTAGGCATTAATTTGATATTTGGAATCCTTGCATGAAAATTTCCTTTAACAAGAAGCATGTTGAATTTGCCAAAACTTCACAAAATCGTCCATGCAATAGCAATGCAAAGTAAGAAAGAAAACATTTTGAACCTTTTTTAATGAAAAACATGTGCATTAATCGTCATTAACTTTGTACTCGTTAACACTAGCACATACTCAATTAATTAGAAAGTCAATCACATTGTATTTAGTGAAGGCATTTCCTTCAACACCTTTGGTAACCTCATCTTTTCCAAAGGAATAACATCAACAACCATTGAGAGGTACGCAACCACAAACGGTAGATAAAAAAGAAAGTAATAAAGTGGCAATGTATATCGATATAAAAATTGTCTATATTGTGCCCATCAATTCAATGTATAGTGGCTCTAGACTCCCATGCTCCGTTTCCACCAAAGTAAGATCTTCCACGTTGTCACTAATGCATGGTCGATTTCTCTATGATATGTCCTGCTTGTAAGCATTTGAGAAAAAATGTTTACAAAGTATCACATGATCACATGTACACATACACACTTATAAGCATTTCTTGCATTAAAGAAACACACAATATATCTAGATTGTTCACAAATACAAACTTATAAATGTTCCTAGAGAATGCCATATCAAATGTGTAACATACCTAACCCCCTAATCCTTATTTAGGGCTATGAGGTATCACAATTTCTCTAAAGCATTCTATCAAATAGTTTCCACACATTGTCTAATCACCATTCACAAAACCACATTTTGTTGGGGAATTTCATTAAATAATTCGTGTCCATTGTTTATTTCTCTCAAACCCCAATCTTCCATAGAGTATATCTCAAAAATTATAGAGGAAAATAGTCTGAAATTCTTACCATAGGTACCTTCATATATTTACTATGTGTCCTTTGAGTTTCATAGTTTGGAACCTCTTAGAAATAAAGTGATAGTAAGAATACCAAGCTGACCTATTTTGAGATATAATTTCAGGACTATTTAAGAGACATAACTTCCTTAAGGCATGTTGTACCAAAATGCTAAAATCTTCAAGCTCTTTTCAAACAAACTTCAACACGGAATTAAAATTGCATAATCTCTTTTTCTTTTTTACTTTTGGCAAGTGAAAAAGAACCCTCAATTGAAATCCTATACGCTGACTTATATTTAACATTTACATCCAAAATGAAAACATCATCTAGCTATCCATTTGCACCTACAAGCCTGGTATATTTTGGGAACTCATCGTGCTTTGGCACACTATGTTATTTAAATGATTGTTATGCTGATGCCAGGTTTGAACAAAGGGTTTGTAAAATATTCCCTTGCACAACAAAGTTTGGGAGAATACTATGTAGCAACCCGGTCAAATTACCCTTATTTTTAGCTTCAACAAGTTTTCAAACATGAGGGGATAAGAGTTATGGTTGGTTTTTCAAAATGTTCATTTTCTTTATGGCTCAATGGAAAGCTTGAGTTTGTAATTGATCGGCATCAAATTCCCAAGGGGGTGTGGTGTTTTTGTTATTTCTTAAAATTATAGACGTTTTGATTTAAAAAAAAACCAAGGCCAAAAAAACTGCTGGAAAGTGTGATAACGCATCCATTTATGCTCAAGTTGATTTCTATCATCATGATCATCAAATTGACTAAAACAAGGAGGCAATCTCTTCTTAGCTCAGCTCAGTAATCATGAAAATTGTCAAATTTTATTGAGGCAAAAGCAATTCCCAGCATATCATTTTTCGCAGGGTCCCAACAACTAATTTCGGCTGCGTATTGCAGACAAATGAAGCAAAATTCCAAAAATCCGTGATCTGGGTTTTTTTGAAGAAAGACCCATATTGACCTCGTTCGAGACAGTTTCCTTCAACACCAGGTTTTGTGAAAACGCCCTGCAAGTTGTGAATGGTTTGTAGAGGGAACCTCTGAGACAGGAAACAAATATGTCGAATGCAATCCCTGTTGAGAAACTAGAAGATGATGCTGAAAGAATTGGAGCATACTTAGAATATGATTCTTTAGTTGCAGAAAAAAGATGGTGATGGAGTTTGAAGTGGATATTTCTCCACAAGAAACAAATGAGTTACACAAAACAACCAAAGGATAAAAGATGGTGATGCAGTTTTGAAAGTGCAGATTTCTCCACTACAAACAAATGAGTTATACCAACCGAAGAAGAAAAGATTAGTGAAGTTAGAATTGTTGATATAGCAGTGGCAGCACGTTTAATTGAATGATCTCATGGAAGTGGCAGAGACTTTTAAACTTCACCTACACCACTCTGGAATGATCTCATACATTTTTTATGCTTCATATTTTTCAACCACAATTCAGTCACAGCACATATTCAAAAACTCAAATTTTCAAATCTCATTGAGTATAATGTCAATTGGAACTCTCAAAAGTGACAGACATTTTTCACTTCACCTACACCACTTCAGAATGATTTCAAGGTGACAGACACTTTTAAACTTCACCTACACCACTTCAGAATGATTTCATGGAAATTTGC
Source organism: Pinus taeda (assembly GCA_000404065.3). Classification (NCBI taxonomy): domain Eukaryota; kingdom Viridiplantae; phylum Streptophyta; class Pinopsida; order Pinales; family Pinaceae; genus Pinus; species Pinus taeda. The sequence goes on along the minus strand of APFE031522856.1, from coordinate 406,981 downwards.
TCCTTAATGCATTTTTTTATGCTTCATCTTTTTCAGTCAGAGTTCAGTCAGAGCAGGTATTCAAAAACCGGTTTAACTTCACCTACACCACTTCAGAATGATCTCATGGAAATTTGCTCCTTAATGCATTTTTTTATGCTTCATAAACCTGGTTTTGTAACCCAATATTTGGTATGGTGGAAAGGCAAGAACTAGTGATGGAAAGGCAAGAACTAGTGAATAAAAAAGTTGTTGACTGTTTAATAATGTATTATCTTTTCATTGAGCTTAGAAGCTCATTCTACAGCCATAAACAAGTTGTTGATGGTAGTCATCAAAATTGAATTTTGTCATATTTACCAAAAAAAAATTACTATACAAAACATTTATATAAAACATTTAAAATAATGTAAACTTATAAAAAAAAAATTTACACGTGAAGAAATTGAACCTCTCTTGTCTCATACGTTAAATCCATATTTAAAATAAATTTATACATATCACGAGAAATAGCTTCCAAAACCTGCAAAATATTGCAAGTTGTAAAAAACAGCTTAATCTGTATGAAAATTTTATTGCGAGTTTAGAAATACAGTCAACTTTGGGGAGTGGCAACTTTCTTGGTCTCATTAATGTTTTGGTGCATCTATGTAAGGTGTGTAATCATCCAAATTTATTTGGATGCAGGGTTATCATTCTATCATGTGCCAAAGAAATTGACAACATTTATTGTTCCTTCCTCAAGTAAATGGGCTCTTTGTGGTCTTATTTACACGAAGTTTATGCTAAAGGAAGTCCCCAAGAAGTTGTTTCTCTAAACAGCTAACTGAGTGATCCATGGCTACAATTAATTCTGACAGCAACCTTCTCATCTCCAAAAACCACCAAACAAGCAACCTTCTCATCTCCAAAAACCACCAAACATCTTCCGCGAGGGTAAGAAAGAGTTTCCACCAACCTACCTATATTCTGCTGACATCACATATGCATGAATACCACAGTGGGACCCACGCACCATCTACATCCACCATCATCTCTAACAGCACATGTGCCAAGGATTTGGTCCCACTCTTATTTACTTACATATATAATTTGTTAAATGAAATGGGAGTATAATAAAAGCCCGAAGCGGCAAATTTTATAAATAGGGTAAAAAGTGGGTTTTAATAATATTATTCATATATATTATATATAATATTAAAAAGTTATTATTTTAAAACTCTGTTATTTTAAAACCAGTTAAAAAAGAGGGCAGTTTGGAAACTATTTGAGAGTCAATTTTTATAACTAATTAGGTAGTTATGTCAGTTTTTTTATAACGGATTAGATAATTAGTTAGTAGATAAAATTAGAAAAGAATATTGGAAAAGGGTTTAGATGTTAGAAATTTTGGGAGTTATGAATGTAATGTAATGAGTAAATTTTTTTGAAATTAAAGAACCTAAGTCAATTTGATTCTAGTTTTTCGGGTAATTACATAATCATTTTTCTTACCATGTCTAATTATTTACTTGTATTTTTTTTCTCCTACAATGTGTGTAATGAAGTTGCAAACCTTTTTCAAATTATGAAGGTGAATTTATCTTAAACGGTACTCACATTTCAGATTTGAAAAGTCTTTATGTGTGTTTCATCATCTTGGAAGTTCCTCCACGTCTTGGTCTTTTTGGATTATTCTTTGTATAGGGTCAACACTCAATTTTCGATTATTCTTTCTATAGGGTCAACACTCAGATTCTTAATTGCTTGAGTTAGTAAACTATGTTCATCTTCATATTTCTTTTGTTCGTCTTTAAAATCAAAGCCCTGCAACCCCCATCTATCTTGGTCAATCTGGTTTTAAAATTAGGTTTCAATTTTGGATCATTCGTTGCAAGATTTCATGGATTATCTTTCTAGCTACAAATTCTAAAAGATTTTCATCAATATTTAGATATCCCGTTCCCTCATAGCTTGGAACTATCTCCGGGAAACAACATCAAATTGGCACTGTTTCCAAGGAACGAGAGTGAAAAATATTTTTCCTTGGGATTTATGAAATTTTGGAGCTTATTCTAAGGTGACAAGACTCAACATTTGGTTGTATATCTTCACCTTTTGCTTCATATTGGGCATTTGATTCCAGGGGTTTTCAAAATGTCTCTACCTTCATTCTTAGCTAACAATTTTCCCCACTAGATTTTTCTTTTGTTTTTGCTTATCCTCATCATGTACCTCCATTTCAAGAATGGAATACCTATTTGCCTAGATTTAATGGAAGCACAGATAAAAGACCGACCCAACACCTTAAGGACTTTCATCAATGGAAGAACAACAAGGTATTGTTCATGAAGATGTGAAAATGAAGTTGTTCATGTTTTCTTTGGACCAGGAAGCTAGGGTTTGGTACAGGCCTTTATCTTGTTCAAGCATTTCCTCTTTGAAATATTTTCATTTAGAATTCAACTCTTTTTATAGAAATTCATATAGACATGAGTTGCTTTTTGAAGGTTGTAGTGAATATTTTGACCCTGAAAAAACTTTAAAGTTCATGATGATCTTACTAAATAAATTGATGATAATGCAACAACCATTCAAGGAGATTACAATCAATTTTATTTAAAGAGGTTTTTGAATCCAAGAAACAATTTTTTTGTGAAAAAGATGATGGAAAGTTTAAAAAAGATTGTTCTTTAACAATTTCACAAGAAAAAAATTCGTTAGATCATGTTTAAAGTAAATCAAGAGAGCATTGAACTAGAGGAAATTTAAAATTTGTAAAGAATTTCTATTCAATAGTCACCAAAAAGGAGAGATCATTAAGCTAGAAACAAATCCTTTGAGATCTTATCTTGTTGAATTTGATGGCCCTCCTATTTATGATTTGTATGATATAGAAGAAGAGTCATGGGAAACTGCACAAGAAGAGACATATAATCATAAAGATAGTGAATATGCTCTAGTTTATGATTTGTATGGTTTAGAGGAAGATATTTTTGTAGTTCATGAAGAAGATAATAAAGACAACTTTTGTTGGAGACGAGAAGGTGGGGATTCTGAAATCAAGGTAAGTGGTTTTCAAAAATGTTCCTATACACATAAATGTTCAGAGAGAAGTCAACATTTTCCCTGAAAGCCCAAAGTTGAAGAGTTGATTAATTATGATGATTTCCCTAGAAAATAAGACATCCCCAACAGTTCAAAAAAAAATTGATGGATTTTTTTTGTGAAATACATCAACCACTTGCTACAAGGTTGAGAGAAAATGAAACTATTGATCAAGGTGACTTCTTCTCTCATACATTTTATGACCCAGAAGCAGAATATATGGCAGGTTTTTTTGCTTGGAAACCAATATATTTTACTAGGTATGTACTTTCTCATGTGGACCAATGTCTACTGCTTTTGATTGTGTTTATTTTTATTCTTGGAGTTCAGGGAGATGATGTAAGATCTAGCAGTCAGATGTTATTTTGGTACCACTGGAAGGATGACTTCACTTGATTGAATTCAACTTATTTATAAGTAGGAATTGTATATAAATAAGCTCAATTATTGAGCATTTTATTTTCAGTTGTATCATTTCAAGTTTAATTTTTCAGTTGAGGAATAAAGAAAACAGTTCTAATTGAAACAAGTTTTAGAGGGATTTCAGATTTCAAGGTTTTCATATTTGACTCCATGCCCAACAAGGCTACTGGCCTATAGTTCTAAGTGTCCTGCAAGCAAGACATTTTCCCCAGTTGGAGCCAATATGTTGTAGCCAAATTTTACAAGGCTAAAATCTTCAAGCTCTCTTCAAACAAATTGCAGCAAGCAATTAAAATTGCATAATATTTTTTTTTTTAACTTTTTGCAAGTGAAAAGGCACCCTCAATCGAAAGCCTATACGTTGACCTATCTTTAACATTTACATCCAAAGTGAAAACATCATCTAGTTATCCATTGGCACCTACAAGCCTTGTATATTTTGCGAGCTTGTTGTGCTTTGGGAGATTGTGTTATTTAAATGACTGCTACATTGATTCCATGTTGAACAAAGGGTTTTTAAAATATTTCCTTTCACAATATAGTTTGAGAGACTACTATGTAACAACCCAGTCAAATTACCCTTATTATCAACTTCAACAGGTTTTCAAACATGTGGGGATAAGAGTTATTGTTGGTTTTTCAAAATGTTCATTTTCTTTATGGCTCATTGGAAAGCTTGAGCTTGTAATTAATTGACACCAAATTCCAAAGGGATTTCTATGGTTAAGCAATGATGTTTTTGTTATTTCTCAACATTATAGGCATTTTGATTTTAAAAAAAAGCGCAAAGGCCAACAAAATTGTTGGAAAGTGTGATAACGCATCCATTGATTCTCAGGTTGAGTTCTATCAAAGGATCCAGCTCATCAAATTAGCTAAAATAAGGAGGAAATATTTTCTTAGCTCAACTCAGTAATCATGAAATTTGTCAAATTTTATTAAGGCAAAGGCAATTCCGAACATATCAATTTTTGCAGGTGTCCAGAAAGCTAATTTAGGCTACTTATTGTAGACAAATGAAGCAACATTTCAAAAATCCATGATGTGGGTTTTTCATAGAATGTTCCAAATTGAATTTATCGCGAATGGTTTCCAAAAAATGAGAATAATTATATATATATTTCATCGATTCCTTCAACAATAGTTTTTGTAAAAAATCCCTGTAAGTTGTGAATGGTTTATAGAGGGAACCTTTGAGGTAGGAAAAAATATGTTAAATGCAATCCCTATTGAGAAACTGGAAGATGATGCTGAATGATTTTGAACATACTTAGTATATGATTCTTTAGTTGCAAAAGAAAAAGATGGTGATGAAGTTTTAAAGGTGGAGATTTCTCCATCGGAAACAAATGAGTTACACAAGACAATTGAAGAAGAAAAAACCAATGAAGTTCGAATTGTTGATACAATAGTCATTGCACATTTAGCACAACCAACAATAAATACATTCTCTACAACCAAAGTTTGCATAAAGTTTCAGTTCCTTCTAAAACACTTATTGTTGGGATCATTGAGCATCGAGAGAGATGATGATATCTAAAGACACCATTATTTGTTCTCAGTGGCCACCGAGACAATTCTCATTTGATCTTTCTAGTATTTAAATAGGATTCATTGGCGATGAATACCATGGGAAAAAACCATGGATGTTCATATACCTAGAGTCATAATACCACCAATATCATGACCGGGTCAACTTTACTACAACAACCTAACAATCCCCCCCTTAAACTTGACTCTGTGAGATTAACTTGGTCCCATTCATTTTTATTGTAGTCCATATAAAAAAATTTCCATCCAGACAATTTGCCTTTGATCTTTCTAGTCTTTAAATAGGATTCATTGGAGATGAATACCATGGAAAAAACCACGGATGTTCATATACTTGGAGCCATAATACCACCAATATCTTGACCAAGTCAACTTTACTGCAACAACCTAACAATCCCCCCCTTAATCTTGACTCTAGGATATTAACTTGGTCCCATTCATTTTTATTGTAGTCCATATAAAAAAATTTCCATCTACTATTTTACAGGGGTAACTAGTCATTATATTCGCAAGTTATCTAGGATACCTTTTCGCATACATGGTTCAGCAACCATCTCACCTAGATCTCACATTACCCGCTCAAGCTAGGATACCAGTACACTTTCCACCCTAGTATCTCTCTAAGTGGTCCATTCCACAACTTGATAACTCCATGCACCATTTTCATTACATGTATGCCTAAGCATGTTCTTAAGGCCTTACAACTATGCGTGCTCCCGTGCAACATTTCTTCTTGAATATAGGTCTTACAACTTTCTAGGGAAATGCCTTCCTATCATAGGATTTCACAACTTGGACCAAAACTCTTAGGGTGTTCACACATCACACACAGACTCCTTCACTGTATACTGCTCCATTTACTCCATTTTCATTCTTTTCATCGATCATACCACTCTCTCGGCTTCTTTATCTACTCGATTCATACCTTGATATTTTCTAGGAACCATTATTCCCTTACGACTTGACAATCATATTAGAAATCCCTTCATTCCAGATCTCTTCAATCTCGATTCGTTTGACATGGGGCTTAGGCTTCTTGGAAGTCGTCAGTATCAACCATCAATGCCCATGGCAACCTTCACAACATCCATGTCAGAATATTTTGGCAAGCCCAGGCACTGCACACATGTCCTAAACATTCCCACACATGCCATCTTGTGTCCTTGTCATCTTAATTCTCATTTGGCTACTTCACGCTAATCTCTATAACGCCATTGTGCATATAGAGATTCACATTTTCTCACCTGACACCAAGCCACTCATGGATTTGGTCTCCACTTCTTCTATTATTTGATTTGTCTTCTCTCGCATTTTTTCTAGGCTCTATTTTCAGCTTACCCCCATGGATCCATACAAAATACACTAGCAGTCATATAAATATCATTATATATGTTTCTCCATCGATAAATTTGTCTTCTCACAGTGGTGCTCATAAGTATCGTTGGTTTAATTTGTTGGCTACTTCTAATCCACATAGGTCCACATGCTGCAAGTCTTCTCTTGTTTTAGGTTGACCATTGTCTACGTCCTTGTCTTAGTCTTCTAGGGATTTTTCCTTGTTGTCGTTGTTGCATTTTAGAACCTTTTTAACTCCTCCTTGGTTCACCACCCAACACATGTATTCACGATCCCATGTATTGGAAAATCAATCACACATTTTGCATAGCCCTTAAGGCTCATACTGCCAGGTTCATACACTTAGATCTATGCCCTACATTTCTCAATCCACATCAAATCTCAGCACAGGGTTCACACAAAGTTCCACAATAGGGTTGTGTTGGGTATACGACCAAAGTCCCACATTGACTAGAAGTGGGGAGGATCATGGGTATATAAGGATGGATAAATATCTCCAT
>APFE031522856.1:301966-380075 GCA_000404065.3 Pinus taeda | reverse complement strand
GTTCGACATCGACTCATTCACTCACATCTCATGGATTGTGCTGGGTACTTTGAGAACCATTGACATTACTGGTGGTCTCTCTCATACTTGTTAACAGTTTACATTATTCACTGGTAATCAAGTGGTTTCTACCATGTTCGACATCGACTCATTTATTCACATGGCTATAATCGTACCAATTCAGGGAGCAGAAATGAAGACCCTGGATCTAGTTTCCACCATCCAGGCTGCAAGGAGTTTTGTATTCGTTATTTTGTAGACCCATCATAAACAGATGGCTGCGTCCATACTGTGTCTACACGAGTCTATGATTATGATGTATTATGAAATCATTCTTGTACCAGAGTAGTTAGTCCAATAGTTAAAGTTTTTATCTGAGTATGGGAATGGCTACCTCAGTATGATATGATATTTTACATGTATTTTGTGTTGAAAATTGCAGGTTCCAACCGGGCTATCCACAAGATGATCCTCGAAATGATAAAGCACTTCCCCCTTCTTATATGACTTAACACCCTTATCTATTACGGGCTTCGTACTTTAGGGGGCAATCTGTTACACTGAATTTTGTCACCTTGACTATCTGCAGTTATGTGGCCTCATCAATAGCCATATTGTCCTCTTTGTCAAGCCCCATACCTCTGCTCTTCATGTCAAAGCTTCAAAAGAGAGAAAGTCACTTGAAAACATGTTTATCTCTGGGTACGCAGGTTCTCTCTACCTTACCTGCGTGTATGCACTCCAAATACATTAGACCTGCGTAGTAATACGCTCTGTATACTAAAGCTAGGGTGCGTACCCCTGTAAAGGTCAAAAGGCGCAAGTTTCATCTTTAAAAAGTTACTTGTGGTACCTTCTAGAGCCTTCTAGAAGAGTTCTTGACGTGTATTGAGCGCCTCCAGATGGTTCATGCACCCCTATGATAGAGGAGCTTATCCCATCAAGAGAGGAGCTACCCCATCCAAAAGAGGGAGTATCCCATTGATGTTGGAACTGAATAACCTCCTCTAGGATACTATAAATACAGGCATTGGGCCAAAGGAGGGGAGGTTGAAAGCTGAACATTCTAAAGGGTAAATGCTGCTGGAATTAGGACTTCCATTGTTGACTTGTGAGGAGAGATCACTATCCTTCCTTGTTGACATATTGGGAGTGGGTGAGCTTGTCAAAGTAGAGGAAATCTCTTGCTGGACCCTGGGAGGAGCTTGCACAACACCAAGGCTCAGGTTGTAATGGTTCCTTTTTTGATTATTTAATACAAATAAGTCCATTCTTCTCAATGATTTGTTAATGAATTATTTCATGTACTCCTTGGTCTATGTGATAAATATGCTTTGTTTTATGATGAATATTCAGATGTTATGTAATCGTTTGCTGTGTTAGTGTATGCAGGTATGAAAGTGAAGGAGGAGCTCATCTGGATCAGCAAGGCTGGACTGCTACAACAAGCGTTGGACCTAAGGTAAGATCGAAAACATTTGAATTCTCGTAGAATGATGTGTATTTAGAGAAGGATAGCTCTTGTTTGGTTTGTTTGTCACTAGAGAGTCTTAGACTCCTAGGGAGGTTAGATTTGTCCGCAAATATAACTCTTTCCGCATGACAGCATGCTCACTTGAAGGAACACAAAGGTGTCCTAGGTGGAATAACAATGCATCTTGGAGGTGAAAATATGGAACTTGCTGACCCTCTAAGAGTGTTTGCTATGTGTGGTTGAATTCTAGGTCACTTTTGTAGAGAAGTGGCTAATTAGAAGTCTCGTGTCCACAAGAGTTGAGCACGGTGGTTAACACCATGATCAGTGGTTAGCTGAGGCAGTCTGCAACATTATTGGTGCTTCCATTCTTATACTTGATATTAAAATGGAATTGTTGTAGGTATGTGTACCACTTCTAGTGGTTATCATTCTGCAACTTCCCTAGCATCTGTATGAAATGCAGGGGTCGGTGGTCTATGTGGATGACCATTTCCTTCCCCAAAATTTAATGCTTCCATTGTTAGTAGGCCTGCACAATGGAATAAATTTCTTTGTCATAATAGGGATACTTCCGGACTGTGTCTAAAAGTGTCTCACTGAGATATGCCACTAGATGAACCTATTGAGTAAGGACTACCCCAATAGCATAGTTTGAGGCATTTGTCTTGATCTCAAATGGTTGTTGCAAGTCTGGTAATGTGAGCACTGGTGCAGAGAAGAGGTGATGTTTCAACTCTGTGAACGCCTTCTGTTGAGATTCAGACCAAAATAATTTTTCTTTTGTTCCTCCTTTAGTGACTTGACTCAAGGGCCAAGTGATATGAGAGAACCCCAACACGAACTTGCGGTAGAAATTAGCGAGACCCAGAAAAATGTGGAGCTCTGTTAGAGTGGTTGGGGCTGGCCAATCCCGAATGACTTGGATCTTGGCTGGATCCACATGCACCCCCCTTTCATCAATAATGTATCCCAAATATTGAACCCGGATCATGCCAAAAGTGTATTTCTCCAAATTGGCACACATCATGTGTTACCGCAGTTTTTGGAGAACCTGTCAGATGTGGTGGAGGTGCTCTTCCCAACTCTGGATGAAGATTAGGATGTGATCCAAGTATACCATTATAAATGAGTTAGTGAATGGCCGTAAGCTGTCATCCATCAGTGTCATGAAGGTTGCAGGAGCATTCATCAACCCAGAAGGCATAACCAACCATTCTGAAAGGCCCTCCTTAGCTTTGAAGGTAGTCCTGGTGATATTCAGACTTCAAGTTGATCTTGCTGAAATATCCCCCCCCCCCCTTGAGTTGGTCCAGAAGGTCATCAATCCGAGGGATCAGGTACCTATTCTGGACAGTGATCTTGTTCAGCGCTTGATAGCCAATACAAAGTCTCCAAGTCCCATCCTTCTTCTGTACCAACATGATCGAGCTCCTACAGGGCAATGAACTCGACTGGATGTGACATTTCTGTAACAACTCCTAAATCTACCTCTTGATTTCGTTGTTCTCCAGAATAGAGTGCCGATAAATTGGTCCATTGGGAAATGATGCACCTGGGTTCAGATCAATGGAGTGCTTAAACTGCTAGTGCAAAGGCACCCCTGCAGGGGATGTCAAGATGTCCTCATACTCCTCCATGACCTTGTCCATCTGATGTTTTCGTGTGGAGGGGCCCTATCTGGAGGTCATGGCCATCATCTTCTTCTTTCCCTTAGGGTTTATCATCAGGAAAAAAATTTTCTTGGTTTTGGAAATGAACTTACTGCATTTTTTTGTAGTAAACAAAGAGATGGCAGTAGGTGGTGCTACCTCCAGTATCCTGTACAACTTATTTCCCAAGGTAACAATAACAGTGTGAGGCCTTGACTCATACACAACGTGTTGCTTCCATAAGTACAGTTGGCCTAATAATGCATCACAAACATCAAGAGGATAAATTTCACATAATACCTCATCCGTGAAGGGGTTGATGATGTATGGAAGGCAACGATGCTAGCTGATGCAAAGATCATCCTTGGTGAAGCAACCTGATGGTGTACAGTTGTGGGTGTGTTGTGGTCAGTATGCCTAGTCGCTTCATGACCTTTGTTGAAATGAGGTTCTTTTGGCTCTCGCTGTCGACAATGAACTATAGTGGGGAACCGTTTACCCACATCTGGGAGTGGAAGAGGTGCTCCTCCTCCTCTGATCTTTGGGTTCCTCCTTTTGGATCTTCGTGGTGGAAATGATGGCATTGGGATTTATATTGATAATCTAATTCCTTTTGTCATTCCCCTTATCGAGTTTTGACTCGGAGTCAGAACATGCATATGATTCAAAAGTGTTCAGCTTGGCCATTAGCAACTACTTGGCGCGACACTCACTTGTATTGTGAGTGGAGCTTTTATGAGACTCACACCACTTTCTTGTGTCCTTCTTCAGCTTCACAATGTTGTTCTTTGCTGGCAAATTTGGTGAGTTTTCTTGGGCCACCCTGCCTTGTCTTTGTCCTTTGTTCTGCAATTTGGGGGCACCTTTCCCTTGCTTCAGATTTGCAAATCCAAAGTCTCTCTTTTTCTGTTTAAGCTTCTACTCGATCTTGATAGTGTATCGGTATGTTGGTCCAAGCGAGGAGATGTCTAGGAACTCCATCTCATCCTGGATGTACCTGTGTAGGCAATCACGATACTTGAGTACTAAATGTTTCTCAAAATCCTAGATACCTAACTTCGTGCGAAGGGTATAAAAAACATTGGTAAACTCTAGCACGTCTTGGTCCCTTCCCTGTCATAGCATGGTCCACTTTATGTATTTATCCTCATAGCTCCAATAGGGTAGTACTTCTCCTTGATGGCGTCCAGGAATGATTTCCAAGTGGGTACGACTGAAAATAATGAGGGTGTACTTTCATCCTTCTACTCACAGTAGGTTTCCCACCAGTCCTTGATGTGGGGGGTAGCTTTGAGAAGACAAAAGGTAATCTTTTCCTGACTGGAAAAATCATGAACATAAAAATATCCTTCTAGAATATTTGACCATTTATCTTCGATGTCTACATATATTTGGGCCTCAAATTTAAAAATGTCAAGTTTTACTTGTACCTTAAAAGGAGTGGTGCCTAAAGAGTGGTTGCTGGATGTGGATGCGCTGCTGGTGGGCAACCGTTGAAGGATCTGGGCAATGTCATCCATCATTGAGTTCCTTTTTTTCTCGAGGGCCTCCTCGAGCAATATTTTGATGGGATCTCCTACTCCCTCGTTTTTCTTTTCTTCCCCCATGGGTGGTCGTCGAGGTTTGCTAGGCTGATCTTGCAAAGGTTCAACTAGATCGAGCCCTAACTCCTTATACCCTGACCTTATTGGGGACATGAAAAGAAGGTTCGAGAAAGAGCAGACAACTCTGATACCATTGATCTAAATTTAAATAGGAATGCAACAAATTAAAGATATAACCATAAACACAGATATGCAACAGAAATAAAACTTTATTTCATTAACATCAAGGAACTGAAATATGCTTACATACAAAATGGAAATAAACTGGCTCGGGTGATGGTATCTTATCGCTGAGAAGAGATGTGGTGGGTACATGCCTATGAACTATGTTACAATGAGGCTTGAGGGCCTATTTATTATTGAGAAAAAATGGAAAACCCCAAACATCCAAAAACCTAACCCTAGGAGATAAAACACCAAACTATGGGCCCCATTAGGATAAATTGGTACATCAATTTCCTGGAGACATAACTTTGGCATATGATCTCTGTTTCACGCACACGATAACTCGCTAGAAATATCTATATAAGGACTACAACTTGTAATAGTGAATATCAAGTTAAAAACCCATATTCGTTGCTCGTGATTTTCCCAAAAAAAACATCGTTTAGGGCCTCAAAACGGCTCCGGAAGTTGAGGACTCGAAAAATTGCCAAAAATAGTAAAATGTGCTATAATTAAGGAAACTGAAAAATTGAAAGAAACAATGGTGAGGTCCCAAGTGGAATAAGCGGGTGGCCACCAATATCCACTTGGATCAATCATATGGAAAGAGTGATTGACAATCTTGTTGTTTTGATAAAGCTTTATTGAATGACCTAATTTGATCTCATTGATCATGAAGAGCATGATAACCTTGACTTGAGAGGTATAAGTGTAAGATTGATATTCTATACCTTTTACTTTCTATGGTCCCGTCTTGATGGAATATGGTTAAACTAGATCAAGTAACTTGATGGATTGACTTGATAGAAAATTCTATTGTGTTCATAATCTCTAAGATATGTTGTTGCATCTTTCTACTGCTTTGAGTCTAACCTTTGATGAAAGATTGATGTCATGATGTTGATAGCCATATGTTTATGATCTAACAGATCTACTGTTGCATGAATCTACCAGAGACAGGTTTCTTACATGAATGAAAATGAATGATGCAAATCCCCAGTTAGAGAGAGAATCTCTTCTAAAGATTCTTACCCTTATTACTATTTGTATTCTATGTTGTTGAAGTATTATTTATGTGTATCTGACAATATTGATCTCCAACAAAATCTTAGATCTAAAGCCATTATAGAAATTAGTGTTTATGCTCTGGATGCAGTCACATATCTAGGATATTTCGTCCCTGGACACACGCATGATAAGGCCTAGACAATGCCCAAGCAACTAAAGTCACTCTCATGGTGACCTAAAGAGAGCGACCAGGGGTTTGACTGTTGTTGACCATCATCTAAAGCTTTTTGAAGTTGTCTGAACTCTGAATCATGATGTCCCTGGCATATTCTGCCACTGTTAACTAATTTATGAAGTTGTTGAGTTAAATTGTTAATCATATAATGAAGTATTGGGCATGAAATCAGAAGGTCACCCATAAGATGTCAGTACCAGATGTATTGTAGGTAACAACAAGATATACTAGAAGGAAAAGTTTGAATGTTTGCCATAACATGAACATATAAATTGAACTTTTGTTTGCAGGTGATTGGGACATACATGTAGATATGTCACATTGTTGGCATAATTTGGTATTACTAGTATATATGAAAAGTGTTTTGTCATGATGCTTGACAATAACTTTGAATTGAGGATTGAAATGTGCTTTGACTATAGATCTCTCTATGATAGCATCTATAATTGGCTTGATGTCTATTGATCTGATTTGATGATTGTTGATTTTCCCTGATATTGATGCTATGTGGGCATGATGACATATGTGGAAATTGGCCTCCTTGTTCTTGGCACAATGGTTGAAGTAATGATAGTTGCGATTTGGCATGAAAATGGAACCTACATGAGTCATCCTTAATGTATGCATTTATACCTAGTGACAAGATGACTTGTATTATGATTATGAGAATGACTTAATCAAGTTTGGATTGATAATGCATGACTTGTTGGCACGATGAAGTCATGATTTGATATGAGCTCCACTTGTCGTCTGGTTGAAAGTATTAATGCTATGATAATGATGACTTTGATAATGGCCATGATCTAGATTCTAAACTCTAATGAGTTGATTTTTTTGTTGATGGTAAAACATTGTGTTATGTAAGGATGATTATGTTGGCTTATCAAGGCATTATGCTTAGAACAGTGCAATCTAGATCTATATAGATTTGACAGTTATCTGATGAATTCAAGATGATGAGTTCCAAGGTATGGCTTTGATATTGATTATGGTTTTGGTTTCATATCCTAATGATCTAGTTGTGACAGTTGATGAGCCTCTGATGATCTAAATTAGAGGGAGATGGCTTATGAAGCCCAAAATGATGTATCATGACATGATGAATCGTTTCTAGAATTTGGGAAAGAAATTCCATATTGCAAAGCTATTGGAAAATGTTTTTGAATAATGAAAATTGCAAATCCTTGGATACTCTAATTTGAAGTTCAACATGTTGTTGAACTTGACATGGCATCTGACGGTTGAAGGATTGATGTTTCGTTTGAACATCCATATGTATATGTATGATGTGCATAGAACCTAAATAAATTCATGAGTGAGTTGCTTCACTTACATAGATTCACCACCAAGCATGCTTTGAAATACCCGCATGAGGTACTCTATTTTTAGAATGAGATATTTATCCTATGGTATGTATTTTCATAGATGTATTGCTGATATTTGAGATTGTTTTTTATAAGCACATTTGGATGCTGATTTAGTATGCAATCTACCATGGTATCTTGGATGAGAGGTCCATAACATGGCTGAGGTTGATCAAGATGTTGCTAGCATGGCTAGTTGTGAGGCAGGATATAAAAGCTCCTTAGAAAGATGTTTGAGCATGATCTGGATATGACATGGATACATTGTGATGATCTGATTGGTAGTAAGTCCCATGTTTATAGTTGGGACCGAGATACTCTCATATATTGAGATAGTGAAGTTGTTCAAAATAAGCTCAGGGTTGTACTTGACACCTCCTTGAGAGGGAGGATGATTAGGGTATCCTTTTGTGATTCATATGATTATATATTATCTGACATGATATTTGATTTGTTTTTCTGTATGAACAAGAAACAACTAGTATTGAGACAAGCTGATGATGAGAGCAACTTTGATCGAGGACACTGCGAAAAATCTTCCTACCATGCTTGAGCTCCTAGGGTGAGGAATTGAGATAGATGGCTCTTTAGGTTGAGGGAACTTTGGACAATATGGCATTACCATATCTGTTACCGAGGGATGAAGAATGTTATTCCCCTATCTTTATAGGGTCATAAAATGATGCTCCCATCTTGGTCTTTGTAGAGTATACCCCAGCTGGCATCATACCCTCAAGTGGGCCATCTTGATGGGAATACGACTCCTCATTTTGGCCAACGAATTGAGAGTGTACTTGGGGTGTACAACCCAAGTCGATTATGATGCAGGTGTTCTACCACATAAATATTTTGGGTCATCGATAGGAAGATCAGTAGGAAATATGATGGGTTGTGATAACTCAATATGAATATGGGTTGAAGGTAAGCTCCTCGATGAAATTCCAGAGTCAAGGGTGTACTCCCCTGTGTGATGAGGTATCCTATTACTCAGTATGGGTGGAAGGTATTTCTCCCCTATGTGGTTCCAGGTTGATACGTGCTCCTTCATGATATGCTCTCCGATGATGATGGATGATGATATTCTGGGTAGCAGCCCACTAGCAGATATTCCAGATATTAGGCTAATGGATAGAGGGAGTGATCTTGAGCTCCCCTCTGGTAACAAATTCTTCTTGTTCTAGATCCGAGAATGTTCAACATACAAGCAAGAACAATCAAGAGATAAGTAGGAATACGAAAATGATAGATTGAGATTCACAATGATGATTTGTGATGATGAGACACTTCATATGGACATGGAATGATGACTACATGACAAAGATGATCTGTGATGATACGTGATAACACTTTAATATTCCATAATGGAATATTAATCAATGGACATATATTATTAGGTGGAATTCTCCCTAGTTAAAAGGGAGTGTTAATTTTTACAATTATGGTAAAATTCCACCTTGGAAAACTCAAATGACCGAGATCATGATTTCATTATATTCCTATTTTCGAGAGGACCAAAATTGACCTAAAGATCAACCAATTTGGTTAAGTAGAAGTTGAGTTATGAATTATTTTATTCACACATGTATTATGGAATGGGTCGACCCTAACCACATGAGTAACTGCTTGGGTCAGCCTTAACCCCAAGTGAACCCTCAGGAAAACCTATAAATAGAAGAGACCTCAAGATCATTTGGAGAAGTCTTCTCTTCTATTTTGTCTTGGCTCACATAGGTACGTCAGAAGGAGTTCACACAGGCTCCACAATCACAGATGAAAGATTCACTTTGAGTTTTGGCATTCTGGATCTCAATCGTTGGCACAAAAC
The DNA here is from genome assembly GCA_000404065.3 of Pinus taeda. Taxonomy (NCBI): domain Eukaryota; kingdom Viridiplantae; phylum Streptophyta; class Pinopsida; order Pinales; family Pinaceae; genus Pinus; species Pinus taeda. Next base: position 370,748 of record APFE031522856.1, on the reverse strand, counting down.
ATAAGTTTTTTTTTCCATGGTCATAGGCAGATTAGGAAAGAGAAAGACTCTGGCTCTCTGGTCACTCAGAGATGGTTTAATGAGAGTGATTCTAGGTTCATAGGCAAATCGGAAGGATCCAATCCCTGTCTTCTCGCACAAAGTAGTCATGGGAGCGACCCTCACATCTCGATTACTCGCACAACAATGGTAAGGGGGCGACTTTGGGTTTTAGCTCCTTAGTGCCACAATCACTGGCATAAAGACCTCCTGATACTAACATTGCAGTCACATTCTCTCGCATATAATGACAGATAGAATGACCAAGCATTTTTAGTCACACACAGTCAGTCGTGATGAGGGTGACTAGATTTTAGATCTAAGACTTGACATCTTGGATTCAGTTGACTTCCGTGATGTGGTAGATTTGGGTTTCTCTCTATTGTTATAACATATCTGTAGATTTCATTTGTTAGTTTCCTTTGCAAACATATGTATTGGGCTCATTAACCATGACAATAGTTCTCAACAATGTTTGACACAGTGACAATAGTATACAGTAGTTGACATCAGTTTCTGATAGCACATTACAACCATTAGTATGAGGCTTTTGATTCCTAGCATGATTAGATCTGTTTCATAGATATCATTATTGTTTTTCTACACAGATAAAGTTATGGATCATTGTACTCTCTTTTGTTGCATCATTTGATGATGATCTAAGAAGAAGAATATTTGCAAGGGTTTTCCCCATGGTGGCTTTTTCCTTGGTCTTGGACCACCACTTGTGTCTCTATATGTGTGCATGCGTTTCATCTATTGTTCCTTTATGTTCTGCTGCATTGATGATTTTTGTGATGTTGCTTCTTTCTATATAATTGCATATGTTGATGTATTATGGTGTAGATCTGAATAATGCAATGTTGATATGGGGTTAACTTAATGTATTAATGATGAAATGCAACTATCATAGCAAAGACCAATGTTGCCCTAAGAAAATTTAATAGAGTCTTCAATGATCTTTAGTCTTGGATGGTAGTTGAAGACTTGTTTCCCTTTGCTTTCTATTGATTGATCCACTTGTGAGTTCAACTACAAGAAATTATTTAGGCATGCTTCCCTCCTTCTTCTCCTTCTTCATCATCTAGCCATGACATGATAGTGTACATGTTCCTGTAATTCAATCATGATGGGATGAAATCAATCCGAAAACCCGCTATTCTAAGATGATGCATTCTTATCCATCAACTAAGCCTAAGACAAGTGAAAAACTAAGGAGAGGGGCTCAGTGACTATGCTTTGCGTAGTTCTAGCAGTTAGGGGAAGAGCTTCGGCTCGAGACTACGTAATGCACAACTTAAAGAGGCTTTAAGGGAATAACGATGTAGTTTCTGGAAGCAGTGGGATGTGGTTAAGGGAAACGACATTAGGAAAACTATTTGCGCAATTTTGGATGTCAAGGGGGGTTGGGCTTCTGCACATTGCATAGTTCCTGTAGACAATGGAAAAGCTTGAGGGTTGAAGATGTGAAGTGTGTAGTTCAAGGCAGGCAGTGAGACACAAATACACAATTGTGAGGGTTAAGATCAAGAGTTGGGCACATAAACTGTGCATAGGAGTAGCTCTGGGGGACAGGGACTGCATGTTACATAGTTCCAAGTAGCAAGGTCACAACTAGAGGGCTGAGACTGCGTAGTGCACAATTATTTTGGGGCCTGGTGAAGCTAAGTTTCTTGGTCAGGAAGATTTTATGAAAATGGCTAAGTGTGGGATAGGTGATGAACTATGATGAATGTTGACTGCAATCACACACTAAGCATACCTTGATGACATGACAACATAGATCATCATAACACATGAACAAATCATCCCTCTGTGTGACTGCCTCATGACAAGATACGACAAGTGCGATACTTAAGATAGGCCTTAGGACAACCGTGACAACACTTGTGTGACAGTGCTCAAGACTTTGTGTATGGATGAGATAGATGTTTACATGGTTGGGACAACTCATATACATAAATACTGACCTTCAAAATCATCAGAAAATGCTCACAATCATTGCATGACTACCAAACATCCCAAAAGATGATAGTTAACCCAACATGGCAAAGGGACCAAAGCACTGCAAGAACACTCATGAAATGAGCTCTATCATTTGAAACAACAATCAAAAGACCAAGTAGGGATTTGAAATTGAGTTCAAGACAAAATTTTATAGGGTGTTGCAGCAAGTACAACACTTGGTGAAACATTGGTTGAACTCCAACTTCTACGTTTTAGTTAACTTCTTTTGTGCAGGGCCATGGTTCTTCAAGGAGTATTGATTCATCATACATATTACTTTAGCCTTCCCACTTACCCCACGAACATACATTGTCCCCCTTATACCTTCTCAGTTGAAAACAACATAAGTTTGAGTATAATCATATTGTTTTGAGTTGGGAAGGGTAGTGTAGCTCGCGAGCTTAATATTTTCTGAGTATAATTTTTCATATCTAGTGTTTCTCCACTAGCAGAAGGCATGTTACACATTTTTTTTTCATACCTCTTGTCCACTTCATATTTCATATCCCAAAGTTCCCAAACATTGACTACTATGTAGCATATCCATCATGATATACAGACCAAAGCCTCTCTGAATAATCAAAGGAGAAATTCCCTAAATCCATTCTGAAGAAGGTTGCCTAAAATCCTAGTTTTTGACATCAACTCATTTTTCTCCACTGCCTACCCATGTTGATGGCAGGTTTCTCAGTTATACACTTGCACTTATAGCACGTGTTTTCATAGGTAAACTCGTGTTGAACCTCCTCTGGCAATTTTTCCCAAACTGGAGGAGAAGTTTCGCCCTCTAGAACCTTCAGGAACAATGAGTTAGATATTGGTTATTGTTGATATGGTCGAGATTTCTCATTTGGGCCTCTTAATCTTATCATCATGGGATTTCCCCTTGATATGTTGACCTTCCTATCTCTTTTGTGGTTCCTTAACTCCCTATCCCTTCCTTTAAATTCACTCCCTTCCATTCCCAAATGGTTGGTCATTGATTATTGCATCCCTATGCTGAGATTATGCTTACATGCTACCCATTCTAGATTGGAAAAGGAGTTCTTGAAGAGTCTTTGCTTGGACTTGGACATCCACCAAAAGGAGGTCTCCAAGATCAAGGCATAGGTTGTATGCTTCCCTTTTAGTTTCTTAATATATATATCTGATGTTCACTTTCCATAACTATGTAAAAGTTTATGCTATTAGCTTAATGCTCCCTGATATATTAAGTAGTTTATGTTTGATGTAGGCCATATATGCTTGTGTATTTTGCATAGCTCTTTGATCTTCCTTGTAGGTACTCAGATGTGAAGAACATGTAAGGAGTGAGGTTTGGAGTGAAAGATTCAAAGCCATATCCAAGGATCAAACGATTAGCATTAGAAAGAGGTAGGTTTCTCCTCCTCTCTGCGATTGTTGAACATAAGCTAGGAAAGTGTTTGTTAGTTTGTTAAGTTTGTTGCTATACCCACTCATTGGGCTAGAGGCATTGTCTCTGTCCACAGAGGGGATTTTCATTCACAACAAAATGGCGAATCCACTGGGGAAGCTATATTCTTTTCATCCTCCTTTCTCAACTGATATCTTGATTGGTTTCACCGACCACCGTGTTCTCAGTTAGTTTGGGCTTGTATAGGTTTTCACAATCATTGGTTGCTATGTTAGAGTGCTTAGTATGGAAGTGTTTGTGATATTCTTTTTATTTTTTGCCTTATTCCTTGCCCACTGCGCTTTTTGATCTGACAGCCTAGCTTCTAGCGCGCTTTTTATTAAAACAATCACGTTGATCCCCTATTCAACACTAGTTTGGCCATAATAGGCGCACTGATCCCTGAGATTGGAAAAAAACCTAGGGTTTCTCCGTTAAACTACAGTATGTTTTAGCCCCTGAGGTCTTTTTTTGTCCTAAATGACTGGATTTATTGATGTTTTGATTGATTAATTCATTCTATTAGCAAATTTTTACTTCTTTTAACTTTCAAGTGTTTGAGTGCAATTGGATTGATTTTAGGGTCTATAGGTCGTTTGATTTCCACTTTCCACTTGTGAGTGTCATTGAGTTTCTAGTTTTCTGAATGAATAAGTTTGTTCATCTGGTAAAATCACTTGAAACGTTGATTTACATCGGTTTCAGTTTGTCTTGTACAAAGTTTTTTTTCATTTTTAGTAGGTCATCTTGCATTTTAAATCCATCTTTGTCATTTATGAAGCATAGATTACGTTGTTTGGTTTATAAACTGAAATGAGTATACTTTCATATATATTCGAAATAGAAATTGAAAGATGTTTTCATTGAGTGCTTTTGAATTTGGTGTTACTCTGATTGATGCTTTCTTTGCATTAGGATTTTTTGAATCAAAATATTCATTTTTGCTTTAGTTGAAGCTTATTTGCATGTGAGCATATGAAATCAAAGAGAACATCATATAGGTAACATGCATCTTAGTAAAGTAAAAGTAATTTTTTCTTTCAATAGATTGCATATTCATTAGTGAAGTGAAGTTTAGTTTTTCTCTTGCATTTTGAATTTGGAAAAGTTAATGAAGGCATATTGTTTGATGCATTAATTCATTGAACTTTCTTCCCTCATTAGTATAAAATTCATTGAAATGAAATGTTTTCTTTTTCTCATATAGTTGCATTCTGGGATTCAGGTGACATCGTTTGAGCCCAAAATTGAAACATAATTCAAGAAAAACGTTAGAATTTACTGAATTAACCTAAGGATAATTTGGAACTTAACACAAACATTTATAGATCTAGGCTAGAGACATGTTATGACGTCTATAAACCTAGCATCTATCTTTAACTGTCTGTATTGTATCCCGAGGGTGAAATCACATTCCAGTACGGAAGTATATCGGAGGTTCTCTAGTACTCTTGGGTATATCAGAGGCACTCTAGTATGGCAAGTATATGGGAATGCTCTCCCCAAACGGCTATGCATTAGACAATGCTAACACGAACTTGTGCTCACCGTACTGTCGAGTATATATTTGGAGACCCCACTAGGTTTCTCTCCTTTAGCTATAGGTAACCAACTCAGTCTCCTTGTAAACATAATACAACAAACACAACATTAAGGGAGATTGACCATCATACATTAAGTCCTTGGTTTCGACTAAGGTATATACAATAGTTCAAGGATACTTGGTAAACCCTCTTTCTTAGTACACCCCTTTTGGTTTATTTCTTTTTTTTAAGTTCTAAAATTTAACTGCGCACAATAACATGACTTACCTATGCAGTTATCCTTGGCCTCACGTTGCCTCATTAATAACAAATTTTAATTGTAGGCTCAAATCAACCACCCCTTATTGTTTTTGAGAAAAGGTCATCGTGGCTGAATCACCAGATTCACCTTACATTTCCCCTTCATCATCTAACACTAAAGGGTCATCAAAAGGAGTTCATCCTGAGATATAACAATCACTTGAAGCCCAAGGTCTTGAACTTGGAATTATCCCAAGTATTTAACCTCTTGCTTCTCGTCCTCCACTTCGAGACTCATCATCTCAAGAATATGATCCAGAAACTCCTGAGAGTCCACAAAGGTTTGTTTTATTCCCTCCGAATCCACTTTTTGATCCACTGGTTATATCTCCTCAACAACCTTGTAGTCCATATGATAATCCTGGTGTGCCTTTCAAGTTATCTCCATGATCATCTCAGATTCCCTCTTGCCAATTGTTTCCACCCATGGCTTTAGAAGGTGGGTTTATAGCTTCTTCTCAAGGTCCTCCAGAAGTGTCAAGCACTCATACTCCTAGTGTTGACAATGATTCTGAATATGACTTCCCCCTGAAGGTTATCCATATGTGGGAAGTTTTACACCTCCACCACCGCCTGAAAGAAGTGAGGCTTCATTTCCAGCTAGTTATACCTCTTTGGCTCAATTGGTTTTAGATACCCCAAATGCATCTTCAATTTATCACATTCCCATTTGGTCATCAGGCGCCATGCCTAATTTTGGCATGTTTGTTTCAAACATGGCCTCTCATATTCTTGTACTGACTGCAGTTTTGTCAGTTCTTATACAACCGACATTTACGGTTGGGGAAATTAATGTCCCTATAAGTTCCTTAGGTCCTCCATTAATTGGAAAATATGTGCCATCACCTATCCCTCTACATGGGAGGAAACAACCACCTTTGCCTTTTGTACCTCCTATTTCAGGTGGAGCTTATGTGAGTGCACCTCAAACTCACACTATCGAAGCTAGTCAAAATGTTGGAAGTGTACCTTATCCTAGTGGATCATCAATTTCATATGGATTAGGCCAAATCATGTATCAACAACCTATTTCAGCCTAGATACCCTACCAACAACCATACCCTCTGTATGGCTCACAACATCTCAAAATACACCTTTTACTCAGTAGACAAGCCCCCAAATGTAGCTTGGTTCGAATCCCTCATTGGGGGAATCTGGTCAAATTCAAGTTGGAACTTATCAAAATCAACCTAGAACTCAACAAATTCCGTAAGGAACTTTCCAAAAGCAACAACCTTAGTACGACAAGGACCTTATGTGCAACAAGGGCTTTACCAATAACTATTCTAGCAGCAAGGACAACCCTTGTAGCAGAAAAACCAACCCTTGTATTAACAAGGCCAACCCTTACAACCACAAGGTCAACCCCTGTAGTAGTAGAGCCAACAATTTTACCACCAGGGTCAACAGTTGCAACAACAACCTTATAATCCATCTGCTTCACAAGTCATTTATCCACCTTATGGTTCTCAATGGTCCATGGTGAGCGAGTATCAACCTTATCCTGGTCAAAACCCATCTTTGTGGGGGTAGAATCCACCTTTGTATGGTCAGAATACCCCTCAATGGGGGCAATATCAAGCTCCTTATGGTCAAATTCTACCACTTTGGGGAAAAAACTTATACCAACAAGGATGGAATCCACAAGATGGGCCTTATCAAAGGCCTCCCATGCCTTTCAATCTATAATTTCCATTTCTAGCAACATTGGAACTACCGGATTGTCAAGACTCACTAGTGATCAAATAATTCATTCTTCATAGTAGCCTCTAGTTCCTACTAATATTCCTGGTGATTATCCAAAATTTGAAGGAAAGTCTGGAGAATACCCCAGGCCCACGTTATGACTTACCATTTATGGTGTTCATATAATTCTTGGGTTGAAGACTTTGTTCATCTATGTCTTTTCCAGTGAACCGTGATGGGTGTTGCCACAAAATGGTACATCGAGTTTCCTTGAAGTGCCTATTAAGACTTTAAGTCTTTTACAATGGCATTCCTTACTCACTTCCAACTACTGGTTCACTATGAAACTAGTACCCATATGCTTACATATTTGAAACATAATATTGCTACCCACATCTCTAATCATAACCATGAATGGAGATTTTAGCGTCGCCTTATCAAGTTTGAGATACCCGATGAGTTGTTAACTGAATGGTTTACCAAATCATTCATCAACAAAATTGTTGTGGACATAGTTATGAGAGGTTGTGTAACCAAAGATCAAGCCATTTCCTATGCCCAATATTTAGATTTTGTGTATTCCTAATCGTGCATGTTATAGGATCTCTTACCATCTACAAATCCAACATCTTCTAAACCTACGAATGTACCACCTGTCGATGGTATTATTGGGTCATTGACTAAAATTTCCAGTAAAGCTTCTTCGAAGAAAAAATCCATTTCGAATTCTGCATCCAATCCTCCTTTGAATCCCTCTTCAAATCTTGGTAAAACCTCTAAGGTTAATGTCTTTTTAGTCTACTGCGATAGACAAAGCCTCCAAAGATAAAAATAAGGGTAAAGGAAAAGTCAAATCTGATACCCCAAAACAGGATTCTCCAAAGTCATCCATTGATGATACATCTAAACCTAAGCCCAAATATCCTTGCCTCATTTTTTATGAAGATCAATATACCAAGGATCATCCTAGTCATGTGGAAGTTAGTCGCTTGTTAAAAGGCACTCAAGGGAAACCATATGTATTGAAAGAACATTTTCCATCACAACATAACCAATTGGTAGAAAAAATGCAAACTTTTACATCTTCAGGTTCTTAGGTTTATATGAGTGGAATAGTGCCTACTTCTATCACCACTTGGTCAAAAGACTATCTGACTCCTCCAAAACAGATTGTGGAGAAAGTATTTATTGATACACCTTCTACTTTTACTCCACCTAGTTCCAGTCCTCTTCAGATTGAGATACCTAGTAATGATTCCAATATATGACCACCTCCTAGGGGTGTCCTTCAAAAATCATCCTATAATCCAAATGCGCGGGTTTCCAAACATTACAATAATGTCGAATATTTAGCTCAAACAACTTCGATGATGTCTACCTTGGAATGTCTATAGAGTTATCCATTTCCGTAGAAAGAATTACTATCCATTATAGGAGGAATTGAACCTACTCATTCGAGTTTGATTACTTTTGACCTGGAAAATCATGTTCCACGTCTTCCCCATCAACTTGCGTTTTTAATCCAAGTCATTATAAAAGGAAAGATGATTCATAGAACTATGATTGATGAGGGTGCTTCTATCTGCATCATGTATGTTTCATGTTGGAAATCTATAGGCTCTCCCCCTCTCAACCAGTCTCTGAATACCTTAGAAGCCTTTGATGGTAGAGGATCTCATCCTTACGGTATTCTCACAAGTTTTCCCATCATATTGGAAGGGAAAACTCTTGAATCAGAAGTAGAAGTCATTAATGAAAATTTGAATTATAACCTTCTACTTGGACAGAGTTGGACTCATGCTATGTTTTGAGTGGTTTTTCTTTGTTCTCTATGCTTTGTTTTCCTTATGAAGGAGAAATAGTCATTGTTGATCAGTTAGCCTTTTTCTCTTCTGGTTCTTCGAATGACAATGTGTTATATGTTGGGAATACTGACATTCCTTATGAGAGCATCGGGGCAGGTATTTTTAAATACTCTGCTCTTATGAGAACTTTTTGCCTCCCACCTCCAAACATCGCTTTTGCAAACATGATCTCCACTTCTTACTATCGTTGGATCATTCCTTCCCTGATCAATTTGATTCTTTTGGTGATGTCATGCCTCTCAACCTAGCTGAACAAGCTTATCAAGTTGTTGTTTTGGCTTTGACAGCTTCTTTTGAAAGTCATACTACTCTTAGTATGCACTAGACTTGTATTCACAACCTCATTGGCTTGGTTCTTGGGATTCTCTGAATCTCTTAAATGAGAAATTTCCAACTGACGAGAGTATCACCGAGGTTAAGTATCTTAAGGAAACTCCCTGGAATGATGCTCATCATCATTCCTCATTTCTCCCAAGTCTCAGAGAGATTTCATCATGTTTGGATACCTTTGTTTCCCATACACTCACCCATCCACTTTAAATTCCCATTTTGGTGCATGATTTTTTGTCTGAGGCAAACATGGGAAACATTCCTACTACCTTGCCTATTGAAATTTTGGTCCAACCTAAAATTGTCAAAATATTTCAACTGGGGGCATATTTTTCTCATGATGAGATTGAGATTTTATTTCCTTCTTTATGATATCTTCTCACTGATTCTTACCATTTTCCCATTATCACAATGGGGTATTCATCCTATGACTCGTAACCGTCACTTGCCCAGTGGGCATTGGGGCATTTTCATATGCGTGTTATTCTACTATTTGAACGATTCAATGCTTACATGTCATGCCAATGGTAAAACTCTAGTTTTAGTCTTTGTTGATTGATTACTAGAGTCCACAAATGGGCTCCTTCTGAAAATGTTTATGCACTTTCCGTGTAAATACTTATGTACATTAGTGTGTTATCATTAGTGTGTAGTGTGGTTTTGGTGTGTTAGTTTTCTTTTTCAAACCTTTTCTTATACTTACCTCGTGCTCTACTTGGATTGCAGATGTCATCCAACCGTTACGTCAGTTTTGCTAATGGTGCTTGTCGTAGTACTTGGAATCTATCTTCCACTGCATGGGAAATCTATGACCCTAATGGTGAGTTAGTGAATTTACAAGGAATATGTTTAGGTCATATGACTAACAACATTGTTGAATGTAGTGTGGTCATCAAGATTTTGTCAGAAGCTTTTTCTCTTGGCATTAGGGAGTTAATTGTAAAACTTGATTCATAGCTCATTGTACTACAACTTAATGGAAAATCTTCAGTTAGAAACCCTCATATTTTGAGAATGTGTTTGCGCGTTCATTTATTGGAATGAGAATTTTATTTTATTACTTATCATCACATTCTAAGACACATGACCACATTAACATATGCATTGTCTATGTGTTAGATAGACATTTGCGGAACTTTTAAATTATAAAGAATCACATATTAGACATGGTAAATAGAAAAGATGTGTGTGTGTGTATATATATATATATCTATATATATATATATCGAGTGTTTGCAAAAGAGTTTGTTACATCAAAACAACAAAATTTGTGTGCTGAGACACATGGGTTTATAAGCCTACAATAGTGCAAAAAGTAAACTAGATTTGGATATTCACCCACATGGTGCTCATGGTAGCACGAGACATCCCTAATGACTCGACCCAACATCTGATGTAGTTTGGCGGAAACTCCTAGAGTGTGCCTCTGGTAGCGTAATGGCACCTAATCGATTGAGGCACTCTGGAATCCCCCCTGGTAAAAACTTGCAGGTTATGCTCTACTTCGAAAATAGGATATTCTCACTCCTCATAAGGAGGAACCTCCTCAATCTGGTGTTCCACTTTCCTAGATATTGGAGAAACCCCTAGATGTCTCTCTGGTCCCACATCTGCACAACATCATAAGTCAAATCTCAATACACATAAAAAGAACAATAAAAAATTTAAAATTTTCAAAAATAGTTTTTACCTAAATCAGTCTGTTGTGCCCCTATAGGAAGTGGAATATTTGGATCTCCTCGAAAATATGTGCATGCATATGCCCAGTCATAGACCATGATTAGCTGCTGACGCAGCCATCCAAAAAATGTTGGAGGGAATGACATATGTTGGCCGCCTCCATGTCGAGGCATCAACTCTCCCCATCTAAGTAATTTTGGATCTCTGGTGCCGGTGGATCCACTTCCAACCACTAACAATCGAACAATGGCATACATTCTAGGATGAACGTCACCATAATATATTGGAAACCAAATTGTTTCAGATTCCCTGACTTGCACTTGGTTAGTCAGCACTTCATGCACACCAACAAACCTTCTCTCCAATTGAAAACCTCGGGATTTAGGCACTCGATTTCATACTAGAAATGAAACTTCATTGCCTTATACAACGCTTGTGCCCCAACTACTCAGGTCATGGTGTGTAGGATTGTTCACAGTGGGAGGTTGGTAATGGTCTTGATGTCAATTTTCTTGTTGTGAGTGTTCTTGGCCCCCAGACGATGCCTAGCAATGACCATATTTGTGCTCTCTCCTCGAGTGTGTGATCTCGACAACTGTACCCATTTTCCCTTTCTATATAACCTAGTGATGAAATAAATGGCGGTGACCTCTATCTCGAGCTCTTAATCCCCGAACATGAATAGCTGGCGATCTACATCCCACCAACTAATTATATGTTGCAATAACTCAGGCTGTGATCTTATCCCAGGAATCATGAAGAGCTTGAGAAATCCACATGCTCGTAGGGCATCAATAGAATATAGATCTTATATAGCTTGATGGTATTCGGCTTCATGACCCCTCTATTTCCATTCAATCACCATTTTGGATTGGTTATCCTACAAAACATCAACAAACCAACATTTCATGAGCATCCATGGAGAGAAAATCCAAGATTAACTATTTTATATCGAAGTTTTCACTTTAATTTTTTTACATTGGTGCCAGTGCATCTATTTAGGGATTTTCTCGCGCTACCAGAGTGATGGCCTACTTGACTGCAGGGTGAGCAATGTGAGTCTGATGGGTGAAACTCACGCTGGTCACCCACGATATGGATTTTTTGCATGTCTTCCCTGAAGCCTACCCTATGGATAAAAATGCATTAAATGACTACCAAAATGAAGGGAAGAGACATATCTTTTACCTGCAACAAGCATCTCAATGAATGGTGTCCTAGATTAATCATGCTCCTTGCCTGAAAGTCGAGGTAAAATGAGGTAAAAATGCTCTCACAATTGTAAATTGGTAAAATGGTAATTTTTTTTTACTTTTTTTCCTTATTTATAAGTTTTAAATAATATTTTTACCAAATTAGGGCATATTTCACTCATTTTTTAAATATTTTTCCTTGAAATCTGTAATGTGTGTTTCCTTGTGCAGAAACATGTCATATATTCTTAGTGGTGATGATTTTTATTAATTCAAATGAGTATTATTTGATCACATTTTCAAAATCATCAAAAATAAATGAAAAAGAGACCCCCTCGAGTCATCTTTAAGCTCTTTTATGACTCTAGAAAAATGAAACGATTGTCGAGTACTTGTCGTTTTGAACTCGTAAAAGTAAATGAAATGACGTCTACTCAGTATAAGTACCATTTTCCAGACTGAGATAAACTATTGCAGGAAAAAGGAATACCTTAGTTAAACATGGCTAAGAGGTTCTCTTGGATATTGTTTTCTACCTTTTTGGATTCAACAAACGATTTACGAAAAGGGGCCTTTGGAGTTTTTTTTTGTTTTGTTTTGTTTTGTTTTTTGTTTTTTGTTTTGTTTTTTTGTTTTTTTTGTTTTTGTTTTTTGTTTTTTGTTTTTTGTTTTTTGTTTTTTCAAACTCTCTAAACATGAAAAATATAGCGAGTTTCACCTTCATTGGACTCGTAAAACTTAAATGACGTAGGACTTATCACTATGACGAGACCAAGTTTCTCCTTCTTAGGGCTCGTAAAACTTACTAGGATGGATTCATTCGAAGGGTGAACTTATATGGCAAGCATATACTGACCCCTTCAAGCTTGAGATAACAAATATATGGAGTACTTGCCAGAAATGGTGGGGGAAAAGTGAAAGCGATCATCTCCTGTATTTTATAAAGGAAGCATGTCACTCTTGAACATGACACTCATATGTTTCTCGTGTCGGGTTTGGGATATCCTTACTTAGTCACTTTCCTTCCTAGGTTTTGGGAATCCATTTCACCTCTCATCTCATTATACCACTTCGTCATCATGACCTCTGATCTTATGTTGAGTCCAATGTTTCCAAACTTCGGAGTCATGTCACGGATATGTTAAGGAGAATTACTATCTGCATTTCTTTACTGCCTATGCATTGTCTAACTTTCTGCCACAATCCTGGATCACACTTATCTAATCTACTACATCCTTTTGTTTCATGTCGATGATGTGGGATTCATTATGACCCTCCTTCAATGGATCACTTCCTTTCAACTTTAGCTCATTATATGGGAAGATGATCTAGAAACTCCCTTCTAGTACCTTAGAGCTTGCATGTCTCAATGGCAAGTTCTTCACATTCGATGACAATTTTACATCATTAACCTTTCAATCAGATGATTCCACGGGTGTTCGACTTCAGCTTCATTATTCACGTTCGTGGATTATGTTGATTGTACCTTGAGAGCCATTGTCATTATTGGTGGTTTCTGTCATTCCTATTAATGGTTTACATCATTGATCAGTGATGATGTGATTTTCTATCATGTTCAACTTCGACACATCTATTCACATTTTAGAATTCGTACATTGATCAAGTCCAGACGGAGCGTAAGACCTTGGATTTTGTCTGATAAAATCCAGGTTGCAGGGGGTTATGATTTATTCATGATTGTACACATTTTTCCTCTGGATGGATGGCCGTGACCATACCATGGGTCCATATTCATCATCCTTTTTATTTGTATGGTTGTGACCATATCGAGGATATTTACACATGATCCCTCCTAATGGATGGCTGCATCCATACCGCGGATTCATGTATTATTAGATTCCTATTCGTGTATCATTAGGCATTATCATCAGAGATGTTAGATATGTATATGCTTGATTTGCAGGTCACCGGATAGTGTTGTTCTCATCCTTGCACTGACTTGTAAAGTATCTCAACCATCACTCCCTATTATGCCTTCATGCTTCAGGGAGCATTTGTTACACAATATTTTGTCATACCTCGTGTTCAATTCATATTCCATATCCTGAAGTGCCTAAACATTGAATATTGTGCAACATATCCATCATGATATACAGACCAAAGCCTCCCTAAAGAGTGAAAGAAAAACTGTCGTAAAACCATTCTTAAGAAGGTTGCCTAAAAACCTAGTTTTTGGAATCATCATGTTTTACTCAACTACATGCCCATGCTAATGGCAGGTCTCTCAGTTATACACTCGTGCTTCCAACATGGGTTTTCATAGGAAAACCCGCATTGAACCTCTTCTGGTAGGTTTTCCCAAACTTGAGGAGAATCTTCACCCTCTAGAACCTTTGGGAACAATGAGTTGGGCATTGGTTGTTGTTGATATGGTCGAGCTCTCTCGTTTGGGCCTCTTGATCTTATCATCATGGGATTTCTCCTTGAGATGTGGGCCGCCCTCTTTTTTGGACCGCTAACTCCCTCTCCCTTCCTATAAATTCACTCCCTTCCATTCCCAAATGGTTGGTCATTGATTGTTGCATCCCTATGCTGAATTTATGTTACATGCTACCCATTCTAGCTTAGAGAAGGAGTGCTTAAATAGTATTTGCTTGGACTTGGAAATCCACCAAAAGGAGGTATACAACATCAAGGCATAGGTTGTATGCTTCTCTTTTAGTTTCTTAATATATACATCTAATTTTCATGTTCCATAATTTTGTAATTTTTTATGATATTAGCTTAATGTTCCTTGATCTATAAAGTAGTTTATATTTGATGTATGCCATATATGCTCGTGTATTTTTCATAGCTCTTTAATCTTCCTTTTAGGTACTTAGACGTGAATAACAAGTTATGAGCAAGGTATGGAGCGAAATATTCTAAACCATCTCCAAGGATCGAGTGATTAGCATCAGAGCGAGGTAGGTTTCTCCTTCTCTCTGCAATTTTCGAACATCAGCTAGCAAAGTGTATCTTAGTTTGTTAATTTTGTTGCTATACCCACTCATTGGGTTAGAGGGATCACCTCTATTCGCAGAGGGGATTTTCCTTCACAACAAGACCCTGACAGTACCCTGGTGGAGTCACAAGGGAACACAAACATTGCTCCGTTGCCAATGAGCCTAGATAGTACCCCGCTAGAGTTGCTTGCTTCACCTTTCTCCGTAGGAAGCCTTTCTCTTCTTTCACATTTATTTATTTATTTATTTAAAGAGAACTATGCATTGGCACTTATTTTATTTGGGGCAGAAGAGGGATCCTGACTTATTGAGGGCAGAAGAGGATGTTCCTTCTGAGAATCATATAAAGACCTCTGATTTAGGTTTTATGATTTAGATTTTTCCCCTTCTCTGTTTCTACTAGTTGGATAAGATTGAGAACACCGAAGCAAAAAAAATAGAGTATAGGCATGAGGTTTCCAAACTAGACATGGGTTCATGGTTCGACCAAAACTCTCCTTACAGATGGAGCATATTTTCCATTAGAACTTCATCGACCAAAATAATGTAACCAACATAAGGAATATGGATAGGAGGCTAGCCAAATGTTGAAGTGTCACAAGATTCTTTATAGTTTAGCCACACACATACTTAGAAATCGTGACATACTCATGAGCAACACTTATTCACATAAAAAAAAAAAAAAAAAAAAAAAAAAAAAAAAAAAAAAAAAAAAAAAAAAAAAAAAAAAAAAAAAAAAATTCAAACAAACAAACAAGAAACAAAAGGAAAGACTATGTACATAGTGTAGGGCACAACCCTATATTTTCATTGAAAATATTGTTTCAAGTCTTGGCCATTGATAGGGAGAGAGTCAATATTACCGTCAAGTGATTGAAGATGATATGTGTGCTGGCCAAGCTTTTCATGCATCGTGAATGACCCAATCCACAAGGATTGAAACTTAGTTTGTTTTCATTTTTCCTCGTGGGATTTATCCCACTTTAAGACTAAGTCACCCACACTAAATTTGTTTTTCCCTGCATACTTCTTTTCAAACCACCTCTTGATACAAATTTGGTGAAGTGAAATTTTTTCTTTAGCTTTCAACCATTCTTACTATAGCTTATGAAGAGTGTTCTTACTGCACTGAACTAACATACATGGCTTGCCTTGGGATTCTTGTGATATTTGGAGATCATGAAAGTAGATGTTTGGTAGGTGGATGGCTTTTTTTTCGTACATGAAGAAGTAAGGGGAGGTGTTCAGGGGATTTTTTGGCATTGTTGTCACCTACTACAAGGTGTGTTTTCAGCTGTCAAAAGAGTGTAAATGAGCAATGAATTTTGCTGTCATTTTCCAAGTAGCAGAAGGACTTAAAGCCTAAATCAGACCCTATTTGTTGGAAAGTTGTCTAAACAAGTTTTCCAACGATATGTAAAAGTCCAAAAATGGACTCCTAGATCAAAAGATATACTCTTCTGAAGTTTCAAGGATTCAAGCCTTAGGAAAGAAGGAATATCAGAGGTCCGATATCGGAGATCGCATATCGGAGGTCCAGTGACATTGGAGATTAATGATCACAAATCAGAGCATCGTGGAATATTGGCACATCGCATATCATAGGTATAATATATCGAAGGTCCTTTCATATCAACGATCACATATCGAAGATCCAGCAACATCGAAGATCAACGATCACACACCAGAGCACCCAACATATCAACAACCACATGTCGATGATCGCACATCAGAGCATCAAGAGATAAATGCATCATATAATCGCAACATCAGAATTTCTAAACATGTGAACCTTTAAAAAGGTTGTGATACGCATAAGTTTTCGATAGCGTTGAAAACTGTCGGGAGGCACTGAAAAGGATTAACAAAGGATTTCATCGTAAAACCAAAGGTGGGGAGGCCCTTTTCTTTCTCCCTTAACAGGACATGTGACAACATAGTATTTCCTCCAATAATGATGCATGGAGGCATATGATTGGTTCTGATAAGCTACAATGGTATCTAACGTTAGCATGATGTGCAGATATGGAAGGACACGTGGTAGTCTATTATGGCATTTTGAGGGGGCCTAAGGGGGCAAATCTAGTTGACATGTGTCACCTCTCATGATGTGCAACATGGAAGTGATGACATCATATTGTCAATTTGGGAATTGAAATATCACAACTCCCATGTTATTTCCTCTATTAGAAACCTCTGATGAGAGGGGCTCTGATATTTGGTTAGCACATGGTCTAGAAGAACTTAAAGGACTAGGGGCACAAAACACTTTGCAAAGGAAAAATGTCCCCTGGATTGGAACAAAATGCCCTAGAAACTTAAGTCTGACCCTCCTGTCACGACCCTCAGTTCCATGAAGGAAAATAGAAAAGGGCTAAGGAAAAGGGGCCAAGAACATAAGAACTCATTTTTTTCGTAACGTCTTTAAGAATAAAAGTCCCAATGAGTAAAAACCCAATAGTGTAATGCAGAGAAGTAAGATATGGATGGGTTAGACACTGCGATATTAAATTAAGGCATAAAGGAGTGGGTAATTAAAAAGGGAAAATTGAGTGGAAGACTCTAAAACAACAAACCAAGAACAGTTGTGGTAGCAGAAATGAATTTTACTACTTCATGTGCACATCTTCAGCAAGGTAAATGGAGGTATGGGACTTATGAAGCAGTAAGTCCTCAGCATGGAGCTCCACAGAATCAGGCAATGAAATACGGCCATGTCAATCTCAATTTCTACTCTGTGACGAGCAACCATAGTTGATCACTCCCGCTCTAAAGAGTGGGAATTCAGGTAGTTAAGGCGAAAGTGGCAGGTGAACCAGCTGAGCAATGGGAGAGGTACCTAGTGGCAAAGACGTGGCCTGATCATAGGTGATCACAAGAATGGCAGGGAGATCTTTTCCTCATCCATCATTTAATTTTCCTTTTTGGCTATTATTCTATAATTTTTTTCATTTTCAAGAAAGGAATCAAATCATTTGTAATGATTTGGGCAGCAGAACCATTGCACACCAAGACAACTAGTCAATCAGACAGCTCGAGATTGGTTGAGATATTTTGTAAATGTTGTTCAAAACTTCCCCTCTACTTATAAATAGGGGGAAGAAACACTTAACACAGGTTCCCAAATTTTTCATTCTAGAGGCCCTTTGTTTACAGAGAAAGTGGTTCCATGTTGGTTCAATTTACTTTTTCATGAGGTCCTTGGGCTAATACAATTGCTAAATGTAATGGACTGGTGATTTGGACTCCATATTAAAGGTTAATGAAATTGCTTTGTTGATTCCTCCAAAATAGTGTAATGAAGTTGCTGGTATCACTCTCATTCATGGTTGTATATTTGTTTCTAAGTAGTAACATTACCTGTGTTAACTACAGATTTATGTGTGTTATTTAATAGCTTACAGTACCTATAATGTGCACATATTTACTTAATGTGAGACCTTAATTCTCACTCCACTCTTTTTGTGATTTTTCATCTCCTCACTCTTCCATATTTCTGCTGGATATTGTTTCTTAGGATTCTATGTTATGTACAACCATATGTATTGATTTCCCTCCTTTCCTTCCTCTTGTTCATCTATACTACAACAACAATGTTAAGTTGCCTATGTTTTTGTGTTGGCCACCAGAACTAAGACATTTCTCTTTGAAATTATACATATTTACCCCTTGAATATTTAGATCTATGTTTTTTCTTGAGTTTACCTTGATGAAGGACTATTTAACCAAGCCCTTGAATTATCTCTTTTCAAACTACGTGACATATGGAGTGCAACATAAAGCCCTTAAACAATCTTCAAAAGCACTCCTCTCTTTAAGATGCCCTAGGAACTGGTCTCCTATCAACCCATAGGTTGTCTCTAGGAGGCTTCTATATCTTCTAAAGCACTCGTGTGATAGGAGATAGAAAAAAAGATAACATCTTTATGGAATTGTTGCTGGGGAACAAATCAAAATATTTTCCTTGGGTACGAAATTTTTTACATTCCCTTTGTCAGGTGAGTAAGGGAAGTGTGGGTTCAATATCTCTCACCTTGGTGACCCCACTTTTAAAATTTCCACTATTTGATGGTCCCAACAATGACAACTTATTTTTGGCATCGTTGTTGGGGAATGAATCAGAATATTTTTCCCTATGTATGATAAATTTTACATTCCCTCTATTGGCTGAGAAAGGGAAGTGTGTGTTGAAGATATCTCACCTTGGCGACTCCACTATTTGAATATTATTGTAAGCATCCTTATGACTCCACTGCCAAGTCATAATTTCATCACCCTAGCTTTTAAGAAGCCCTCAGACCCACTTAGATACCTCTCAACAGAGAACACCATCTGTATCTGATCCAGAAAGACTAATATCCAGAAGGATTTGCAAGGAAAAACCCCCAATGCTTATGATCTCGAGGTAGAAGCAAATTTTACATCAACAGGGAAGTCGAGAAGAAGAATTGGCCCTAGAGAGAAGAAAAAGGGGAAAGAGGAGGCAGCTTCCTCAAATCATGGAAGAGAATCCCATGAACAGAAGATGAAGGAGATGGAGAGGTTAATAAAGAAACTAATAAAACTGGAGCTAGAAATTAAAAACCTTCTATGATAGAACTTCCAGGCTGCTGATCAAGGTTTCAATCCCCAATAAAGAAGGCCTTCCCTACAAATATTGCAAAGGGAGAGGAAAGAACAACAAGACCACATCCATCCTCCATTATATATAAAAGTTGATCTGGAGGATCAATTAAAAGATGCCAATGAAGTTCAAGGGAGTTTGTATTCCTCTTTCTCTGAAGAAGAAAAAAATTCAGAATGTATGAAGATGAGGAGGATGATCTTGATGCAATGCTAAACGATGATGAGATTGATGATTACTACAAGTAGTTCGTTGATTTCATATAGGATCAATTGCATAAGAAATATGATCTTCGATCATCTAGAAAGAGATCAAGGGGACAAGAACAAAATGAAGGCACTTCCTCCTAAGATCCTCCTAAGCCAACGGACAAGGGGAAGGGGCCTCTAGATCCAATTATTAAAAAAAAAAGAGTCCTCATATCCAAATTTCTTTAAGCCTGAAGTCCTCAAAGAAGATAAGTTACCTTCCCCCTCTAGGCCCATTTGTGAAAAAGAAAAAGAGTCAAATAGTGTATGTGGCTACCCTGACCAAGAATATATTGGTCAACAGACTTTTCAAGAAAATAAGGTAGTTGCAATTTTATCTTGTCAATTCTATGACCCAATGGCTGACTGCATGAAAACATTCTTTGGTCAGCAGCAGAGGTTGTTTCTGGGGTATGTATCAAGTTTTTTGTTTGAATATTTTCATGGTGCATGCTTGCTTTGATTTCTAAATTTCAGCAGCATGGAGGCATTAGGTCCAACACCCAAATGTTGAATTGGTACCATTAGAAGGTTGACCTCTCTTGGGTGAATTGAGCCCTATGCATAAACAGGAGTTGTATATAAATAGGCTCATTATGTGAGTGTTTAATTTCCAATTTTTAGAGTTTGTAGTTTTGCATTTTAGTTTTATGAGGAAAGGACTCCCAGCAAATAAAGTTCCATGGACATTTTCTGGCTTTATATTTTTAATATATTTTTGACTCCATGCCCAATGGTGAAGGCTACTAGTCTGGAGGTTCTCAGCACCTTGCCAATAACGGACTATCCCCAATTGGAGCTAATGTTGTCACCTACTACAAAATGTGTTTTCAGTTGTCAAAAGAGTGTAAATGAGTAGAGAAATTTTTGGTAATTTTCCAAGTAGTAGAAGTACTCAAAGCCTAAATTAGACCCTCTCCATTGGAATTTCTCTGAACATGCTTTCCGAAAATATGTAGAAGCCCGAAAATGGATACCTGGATCAAAAGATATGATCTTTTGAAGTTTCAAGGGTTCAAGCCTTAGGAAAGAAGGAATATCAGAGGTTTGACATTAGAGATCACATATCGGAAGTCCAACGACATCGGAGATCATCAATTGCATGTTCGAGCATCATGGGCTATCGACGCATCTCATATCATAGGTATGATATATTGTAGGTCCTGGCATATCGACAATCACATATCAGAGGTTCAACAACATTAGAGATCGACGATCGCACACCAGAGAACCCAGCATATCAGCGACCACATGTCAGCGATCGCACATCGGAGCATCAAGAGATCGACGCATCGTAATATTGCAACATCATAATTTCTGAACGTGTGAACCTTTAAAAAATTTGTGATACGCATAAAGTTCTAATAGTGTTGAAAACCATCAAGAAGCACCGAAAAAGATTAACAAAGGATTTCACCGCAAAAGAAAAGGCGGGTAGGACCTTTTCTCTCTCCTCTAACAGGACACGTGGAAGCATGGGATTTCCTCCGATAATGATGCATGGCAGCATATGATTGGTTTCATAAGCTATAGTAGCATCTGGTGTCAACATGACGTGGCGGTACAGAGGGACAGGTGGTAGTATATTATGGCGTTTTGAGGGGGCCTAAGGGGGAAAATCTGGGTGACACGTGTCACCACTCATGAGGTGCCACATGGAATTGCTGACATTATATCGGCGATCGGGGAATTGAAATATTGCAACTCCCATGTTATTGCCTTGGTTAGAAACCTCTGATGAGAGGGGCTTCGATATTTGATTAGCACGTGGTCTAGAAGAACTTAAAGGACGAGGGGCACAAAACATTTTAAAAAGGAAAAATGGCCCCATACAAGAACAAAATGCCCTAGAAACTAAAGGCTATGCCTCCGGTCATGGTCCTCAATCCCATGAAATGAAATAGAAAAGGGCTATGTAAAAGGGGCTGAGAACATCGGAACTCATTGTTTTTGTAACATATTTAAGAGTAAAAGTCTCAGTGAGTAAAAAAATGAGAGTGTAATGAAGAGAAGTAAGAGATGGATGGGTTGAAAGCTACGATATTAAATGAAGGCATAGAGGAGTTGGTAGTTAAAAAGGGAAAATCTAGTGGAAGAATTTGAAACAGCAAGGACAACTGTGGCAGTAGAAATGAATTCGACTGCTTCGCGTGCATGTCTTCAGCGAGGTAAATGGAGGTATGGGACTCAAGAAGCAGTAATTCCTCAGCATGGAGCTCCACATAGTCAGGTAATGAAATACTGTCAGGTCAATCTTCATTTCTACTCTATGACGAGCAACCACAGTTGATCGCTTCGAGCTCTAGAGAGTGGGAATTCAAGTAGTTAAGGTGAAAGCGACAAGTGAACCAGCCGAGCAATGGGAGAGGCACCTCATGGAAAAGACATGGCCTGATCAATGGCGATCATAGGAATGGCATGGAGATATTTTCCTCATCCATCATTCAATTTTTCTTTTTGTCTATTATTTTGTATTTTTTTTTCATTTTCAAGAAAGGAATCAAATCCTTTGTAATGATTTGGGTAGCAGAACCATCACATGCCGAGACATTTAGTCGATCAGACAGTTGGAGCTCAGTTGAAATATTTTATAAATATTCTTCAAAGCTCCCTCTCTTCTTATAAATAGGGGGAAGAAACACTTAACACAGGTTCCCAAATTCTACATTCTAGAGGCCCTCTATTTGTAGAGAAAGTGGTTCCACTTTCATTTAATTTTCTTGTTCATGAGGTCCTTGGGCTGATACAATCACTAAATATAATGGATTGGTGATTTGGACTCCATATTGAAGGTTAATGATATTGTTTTGTTGATTCCAATCAGAGAAATGCACAATATGTTTCCCCTTTGTTTATCACTTCAAGTATGTCTTTCCTCCCATGAAATAGTGTAATGAATTTGTTGGTATCACTCCCATTCATGGTTGTATATTTGCTGCAAAGTAGTAACAATACCTATGTTAACGACAGATTTACTTGTGTTATTTAATAGACTACAATGCATGTAATGTGCATATATTTACTTAATACTATGGTCACAAATGTATTCATGAGGCATAGAGTTTGAGATGTTAATTCGTGACTCATTCTTTTTGCATTTTCATCTCCTCACTCTTCCATATTTCTACTGGATATTGTTGCTTAGGATTTTTTGTTTTTTCTAGCCCCCTACATCGATTTGCCTCCTTTCCTTCCTTTTTTTCATCTATACTACAACAACAATGTTAAGTTGTGTATTGTTGTTTGTCAGCCACCAAAACCAAGACATTTCTCTTTGAGATTATCCATATTTACCTCATGAGTATTTAGGTCTACGTGTTTGCTTGAGTTTACCTTGATGAAGGACTATTGAACCAAGCCCCCAAATTATCTCTTTTCAAACTATGTGCCATATGGAGTGCAACAGAAAGCCCTTAAACAATCTTCAAAAGAAATCCTCTTTTTATGATTCCCTACGCACTGGTCTCCTGTCAACCCAGAGGCTAGGAGGATTCTATATCTTTTGAAGCACTTGCATGATAGGAGCTAGAAAAA
The DNA here is from genome assembly GCA_000404065.3 of Pinus taeda. Taxonomy (NCBI): domain Eukaryota; kingdom Viridiplantae; phylum Streptophyta; class Pinopsida; order Pinales; family Pinaceae; genus Pinus; species Pinus taeda. Next base: position 347,318 of record APFE031522856.1, on the reverse strand, counting down.
GTGACAACAAGCATGACTCGGTTAGCTCATAAGGCATTCATCGAATCAGAGTGCCTGATTCATTTTTAAGAGAATATGGTATTTTTGATAATGTGGATAAGGTTCTTGTTCGTGGATTCAACAAGACCATTCCCTTGCAGATAATAATTAGCTGAATGTTTCAATATGATACAATTTTCCAATGTAAAATCATAGGGTCTTAATGATGAAAAGTATGTCGCATTGTCAAAAACAAGTGAAGTAGGAACGTTGAACCTAGAAATGATATTCTATTGTAGAAAGCTGATGACCTCTTGATCATTCACCTGCTTGAGCGGAACTACTTCTGTCCACCGCATGAAGTAATATGTAGGAATTAAGATGTAGCAGTACTACTTTGATAAGTGTAGGAAAATCTTCCCAATAATGTCCAAGCCCCACTTTTGAAAAGGTTATTCCACTGCAATGGGATGCAGTGGGGTGGCAGACTTCTTGTTTCTATCAACACACCTTTGATAGACTGAACACTTGCGGGTGTATGCATGTGCATCTCCGAATAATGTAGGCCATTAAAATTCAGCCTGCATAACCATATGCGTTGTAGTGTTTCCTGCAAAGTGTCCCCTAGTTGGTCTGTCGTGGAGATCACATAATACCTTTTCTGAATCTTGTAGCTCCAAACACCTGAGCAGTACTCTATTGTGGTGCTTTCTGAACAACACCCCATGCAGCAATTGATAAGATAATGCTTTAAGTCTAAGTTCCCTCTTCTGTCATGTGGAAAAGTGAGAGGGCACTGTGTCTTGCTCAAGTTATTGGTGCACATCTGTGTACCAAGAGTTTGTGTTTGTAGCGGGGGAGGCTCATTCAATGTTATACATCTCAATTTATTAATCCCATCCTGAAAGCTATTCTTCTTCCTCCTTTGCATTTACTACTTTTGTTGCTAGTTAACAAAGATCGTGTGAACTGGCTTGATTTATAAATCATGCTCTTGCTACTTGATAATCTAGTTCACTCTCCTTTTATCCAGCTCTTGTTGAACAAGTAGTGATCTAACTGTTGGGTGTGAGATAAAGATAACAAAATGGTTATTCAATAGCTATGGATGAAAATTCTTTACCACCTTATATATTGCATAAGCATGTGTTTCCATGGCGGGGTTGTTAAGCTCTAGTCCTTGCATACTTGCGCTCATGAAAGAGATAGGTTTGTCATCATTCAATTCATCATTATGAGTGAGTACAACAACAAGAGAGGTATTAGATATTTATCAAAGTTCGGGATGTAAAATGTGGGTGCTTCTGCTATAACATGCTTAATACATGAAAATGTGTCCTTTTCCCTTTTATCCCATTTGTATATTGTGTCCTTCTTCACATTTTCTTGTATTGGTTTCCCCAAGAAATATTTCATGGCTTTCTTATTCACTGGGAAGGGAATCTACATGATTGTCTTGACCCTATCCGGGTCTACCTTAATCCCACTCTTAGCAATGATGTGGCCCAAGAGATTACCCTCGGACACTGCGAAGATACGTTTCTTGGGATTCATATCTTGTACTTGTGACATCATTCAAAAATCTTCTTTAAGTGGTGTATGTGGTATGACCTCTATTTGGAGAACATTGTTACATCATCAATATAAACCTCTACGCTTTTCCCAATCAGTCTGCAGAAAGTGATGTCCATAGCACGTTGGAATGTTGCACTAGCATTGATTAGCCCAAACAACATTCATCGGAATGCGAACATGCCCCACTTCATTTGGAACGTAGTTTTGAGTTTGCCAGGATCTGCAACCAGAACTTGGTTGCATCTAGAATATCCATCTAACAAAGAAATAATTTCTGACCTTGATATTGTTTGCGATATTTGTTCCATGGATGGCACGGGGTAGTTGTCTTTGTCCGAGGTGCGGTTGAGGTTTTGGAAATCTACACACAGGAGGATCACCCCAAACTTCTTCCTTAACAGAATAAAATTTGACACCCACGTTGAGTGTCGCACTCTGTATATGATCCGAGCATTTAGAAATTTTCTCAACTCTTTCTAAAAGAGAGGCTCAAGTTTTGGATGTACTTTCCTTAGCTTTTGTTGAAATGACTTGGCCTCTTCCTTAATTGATATCACATGATGGATGATTCATGTGTCATATTTCTTGAGTTCATTGTATGTCCATGCGAAGACATCATGTACTGCTTTAAAAAGTGGATAAAGGCTTGCCGATCTTGTGGAGTGCAGAAAGTATCGAGATTGACATATTTCAAATCCTTATATATTCTCAATTTAATCTTCTCATGCGACAACATTGAATTGTGGGCCTTAGAATTGACAGGTATGTGGAAGCGATTCTACATGTCATACATATTTTCCAATGATACCACACCCTTGGGGATGATGTTTCCTTTACTTGCACTAGTTGCATCCTGCAATTCTTTTTCATGCTTGTGCTCATTGATCGATGCATCTTTAAATACGTCAGCGTTCTCCATGAAGCACAATATCTGTTGGTCATCATAAAAAAACACGTAAATTAGTATTATTATCGGGGACGGAAGGCTTATAATAATTTCAATAGAAAATTCATCCCTTAATGGTGGCATCCTAGCAATAGCGTTTGTCAATGAATCCACAATTATAATATACATTCTTGGAATAGAAATAATATTAAAATCTTTGAAATGTGAAATAAGATGCCACACCTCTTGTTGATAACTTCTAAGATGAGGTGAAACACAATGTATGGTGTTACATACCTAGCATACCACAAGTTTTTAGTCACCTACCACTTTTAAGATGGAAACATTGAGGTCAATGGCCTTTTGTAAGCCCACGATGAGTGTGTCATACTCTGCAGTGTTGTTCGTGTACTCAAATTCCAAGAAACTAGAAATCAAATTATTTCTCTATAGTGGGTCTATTAAAACGGAACCGACTCCTGAGCACTCCTATGTTTTGTAACCATCGAAGTACATAGTCCAAATATCATATGTATAGGGACTGGGAACTACACTAGTACTACTACAACTACTCCTAAATATACAAAGTTCATTATCACCAGTTGGATAAGGAAGGAGATCCAACTGCGTATTTGGTGGAACTGGCGATGGTTGTGCAAGATAACACCCCAATTGAGTTTCAAGGAAGCAATTTCTGAAAAGTAATTTTGCGAAAGTAATTGGTTCATTATGCTCGCTCAAGGGAGTGACAATGTGTTTCATATATCTCTTTGATTCTACCTAGATATTATTATTTCTGCCCTTGTACGGAAGCCATAGGTTTGACCAGTCTCTGGCAAAGTACCCTTATATCTTGCTAGACCAATATTTGCTCAACAACACTTTGTATGCTTTTAGAATGTCCACAATAACTATGTTGATACATTGGTGGACTCGTCCATCAGATGATAAGAGAATGATGACATCGCTGAGTTCACCAATTTCCTGGACATGAGTCCCATATAAATGAATAATCTATGCATATGTTTTGTCCAATTTAGCATTTATTTTCCTAGCAATATATAATGGCATTACGTTCATCGATGCACTAGAATCAACCAAGCAATTGTGTACATTGAAATTGAATAGTTCGAAAGTTAACAAGAAAGGTGGGTAGAATGTGTTCGCATCCATCGTAAGTGCATTGAGTATATATTCAAGAGAACCAGGAGAATTACCAAATCCCTTGTCTGAAGAGGTATCATTACCTGTATAGATCTGCCCAAGTGCTCGTAGAAGGATGTCCCGTTGGCCCATGATTTTTTTCAATTCAAACATTGAGATATTTGCACGAACATTCTTCATATCATCGACTATGTTATAATCCACAGCGGGAATATTGGCTAAGGTTTCTGGGGATGTAACTTGGTTTTTGGTTTCCGGAGTTATGGTTCTATCCTTACTGCTGATGGAAACAATTTTTTTGAGACTTCTTTCCCATAATTTCTCTGAGTGTCCTATGCTAGGTTGGCTGGTTGGTTGATTTTCCTTAAAATATTTTCTTTTAATTTATGCTTCATAAACTCAATTGTAGTGGTCGACCCTTGGCTTCTTAGGTTTTACCGGTTGGTCTGCTTTTGGTTCAAACCATCATTCAAAGGTTTCTTATCAGTAGTACTCTTTTGGGTTGTGAGTATATAGTTAAACATGTTTACTGCATGCCCAACACTTGGAGTTTTGTTGGCTGCAGTAGCTTCTTCCTTTTCTTCAGTAGGCTAAGTGTTCTCTTCAGCCATTACCAAATCAACAAGCTACATAGAAACCGTGCTCATGTGTTGATTCCATTGTGGGGAAGTCTTATTTGAATGATGTTCTTGATGAAACATGCAATATTAATTTGTGCCCATCTTCTCAATTTTTAATATGACATTGGAGCTCTATGTAGACTTTATTGGTTTGTTGTTGCTACTGCTAGAAGCTACAATCCTTCTGAACAGGTTAAATCTGGGAGGCTTTCTACTCATGGTGGTATCCCTTTACCCCTGTTTGAGCTCTACTATTTCATTGGATAGAGACTTGATAAGATTAGTCAAGATCTAAAGATCAGATGGCTCTTTATCGTTGGCCCTACTCACAGAGACCTGAGACCTCTTACCTGTGTCCTTGGAGCCTTTTGTTAGTTCATCATTTGAGATGACTCCAATATTGTGCAAGTCCTTCTCGACAATGATAGCCTCTTCATAAATTTTTCTCAGTTTTGGTCTTGTAGTTCACTTCACAAACTGTGCAATGCTTATTGGCAAGGCAGAGGTGTAGTAATCTATGGTGATGGAGTCATGAGGTTTTGTGTTTTCTAAAAACTTTTTCAAGATGTGATTGAAGCTCTGGTTGAAATCTTTCACTTTTTCCTTTTTCTCCATCTTAATATTTCCCAGCTCTTTCAATAACATGGAAAGGGTGTTATCATCAGCAAATTTTCCAAGGAAGATCTTTTGAAACCCCCTCCAATTCTGGATGGAGTTTAGAGGAAGGTTATGATACCATACAACTACTCTACCATCTAAGTTATTTGGGAAAATTCTACACGCAAAATCATCATAATATACCTCAAGTGTTTGCAGATGCAGGTAAATTTTTTCCAGATGGTATTCAACCTTGATTGTCTTATAAGGGTCATACTTTGTTAAGAGCTTCTCTGAATGCCTTGGCATCTTTTTTAGAACACCCGAAAGTGTGAGTGGGCCCTCAGTCATCCAGTCCATATTTTGTTCTGCCATATCTTCCTTCATTGTCCTCCTCTTCTTAATCAGAATCTAATGGCTCTTCTTCCTCTCCTTCTTCTCCGCTCGCCCCACCTAACTTTTGTGTCTGAGAGTAGAATGTTGTCTCCGTCACCACCAAGAAAGAGTAGAGGCTCTTCTTGTTTTTCCACAAAGTCTGATAATTTTTTGAGAGTGGCAACAACCATGTCTTCAAGAGTCAAAATTTCTATCCCCATGTAGGTGGTATTGTTCTTCTTTGGAGAATATGGAAGAATGATTACTCCCAGAATTAATCCAACAACTTTTGCAAATTGATGGGTTATAGGGCAGATGGTTCGAATATGATCATAGATAATTTCACGTTTAGACCTGGGCTTAAAAGAGTCATTGACTTCAGAATCATGAGCAGGGGAGGCAAAAAAAACATTTCTACCTTGACTAGAAGATGGAATGATGGGGTCGATGGGTTTATCAGCCATAAAATATTGGCTTCCCTCCTTCTAGTACTAGAAATGTTGATGGTGCAGGACCTGCCAACATTCAAGGGATCTCCCTAGTATGAAGTCTCATTCATACCTCACACTATTTGGTGTAGGAGTCCCATATGGTATAAAGGTATGGTTTCCAAATCATTAGTGATTTTCCTTGGCTCTAGCTGCTAGCACGAGAGAGGGATGTAGCTGTGTCTTAGAAAAGAAAGGGAGGTGTTCACGCGTGTCTCTTCCTAAGTGGTACTATATCCTCTCACTTAGAGGCTCATTTTTCTCCCCCCTTTGTAGTAGAAGAAAGGGATATGTTCCTGGTGAGTGTTTAGTTTCAATTGTATCATGGTTCTTCTATTGAAAAGGGGTGATAAAATTGAGCCTCTAAGTGAGACGTAATAATACCACCCAGGAAGAGACATGCATGAACCAGAAGGATCTATCTAACGTCCAACAGAATAGTCCATAGTGGATTTAACGGTCATTACAAACAACAAATAGAGAAGGTTTTTTCTAATATCCCATGAAATAATCCATAAGGATGGGAAAACATTAACAACCAATACAACACATTCTCAATAAGGTAAGCAGTAAAATAACTGAAATAGTTCAACTATCTTAGCACATGTGAAAGAAAACATGAAATACAAACTTCCACAAAATATTCTTAAAAACATTCATTGTCCATGCATGAAGAACATGCTAGCCCTAAAGGCTTATGTTATTAAGAAAAAATTCCAAGACACATGTTTACAATGTACATCACTAGCCCCAAAAGTGGGACATTGGAGCCACTCCTTGATCCTCAAATAACTATTTGATCTCTCTAATGCCTTGCGGGAGGAGCTAAGGTGAAAAATTATATTTCTCATACAATGAGGGAGTATATATAACCAAGAGGTGATGCTTCCCCTTTGTGAATCTTTTACTACCCTCATGAATATTCAAATTCCTATGACTTTTCAACTTACATGACTCTCCATATTAATGTCTGTCCTTTGGACTTCCTTTACAATACATTTGAATGCAATATACATGGTCCAAGTGATGTGGCATATGACCACTCATGACATGACATGACACTGTTGACATGAAATGCTTGGTGATGTGGCAATATGAAGTCATTGTTATTGTTGGGTGTTGGATGTCTTCTTGGATATGCTTTCTCTTTAGCTCCGCATGGCTTGGTGATGTGGAGTCTTCAATTATCTTTAGTCTTGGATGGTAGTTACAAACATGTGTCCCTTTTATTTCTCTTGATTGATCCACTTGTGAGTTCAACTACAAGAAATTATGTAGGCATGCTTTGTCCTTCTTCTCCTTCTTCATCATCTCACCATGACATGATAGTGTACATGTTCTTGCAATTCACTAATGACGAGACGATATTAATCTGAAAACCCCCTAGTCTAAGATGATGCATTCTTATCCATCAAATGAGCCTAGGAAAAGTGACAGAATGGGGAGAGGGACTCAACGAATACTCATTGTAGAGTTCCAATAGTTGAGGGGAGAGCTTGGTCTCTGAGACTATGCAAGCACAACTCAGAGAGGCTTGAAGGGCATAACTACACTGTTTCTAGAGGCAATGAGATCTGGTTGAGGGAAAGGAAACTGGGAGAACTATTTGGGTAGTTTTGGATGTCAAGGGAGGTTGGGTTTTTTTGGATTGCACATTTTGAATAAACAAGGGAAAATATTGAGTGTTGAAGATGCGAAGTGCGCAGTTCAAGGCAGATTGGGAGACACAACTATGCAATTCTGAGGGTCAAGATTGGGATTTGGGCACAAGAATTGCACAGAGCAACAACCATGGGGGATAGGGATTGCATGTTGCATATTTCCAAGTATTAAGGCCACATCTAGAGGGTTTATACTACACAATATGTAGTTCAGTTGGGGCCCAGTGAAGCTAAGTTGTTTGGTCGAGAAGATTTTTCGAAAATGGATAAATGTGGGATAGGTGAGAAACTGTGATGAACCTTGACTGTGATCACAGACTTAATATACTTTGATGACATGACAACATAGATCATCGAAACAAATCAATAAATCATTTTCCTCTGTGTGACTGCCCCACGACAAGATACAACAAGTGTGACACTTAAGATAGGCTTTAGGGCAACTGTGATGAGACTTGTACAATATTGCTCAAGACTTTGTGTATGGATGCAACATTTGTGTTCATGGTTGGGAAAACTCATATACGCAAAGACTAACCTTTGAAGCCATCAGAAAAGGCTCGCAATCATTGCATGACTTCCAAACATGTCAAAAGATGAAAGTTAACCCAACATACCAAAGGGACCAAAGCATTGCCAGAACACTCATGAAATAAGATCTAGGGTTTGCAACAACAATGAAAATACTAAGTGACGCCATCGAATTGAATGCAAGCCAAAATTTTGGAGTGTGTTGCATCAACTACAACACCTTCATTACTAGAACCTCAAAAACCTTCATGTCCGCTATAACATGGCATATTGTTTCCTCGTCTGAAGCTAGAAACCCTTTGAATCTGCCACCATGTCCAAGACTATAGCCACTACTAGATCCTTCTTTCTCACCACCTAACTTCAGCTGGGTAGGGTGCTTCCACTCATGCTATGAACTTCTTATACATTGTCCAGCTCCTTCCATTTCTAGCCTTCCTTGGACAACTTCTTCTTGTCCATGGGATTGGCTCTTCTTCTCTCCAACAAGGGATTTCTATGTAGTGAGATTCACCAATCTTTATATAAAATCTTCACTACAAACTACAACTTCACACATATTCTGCATCCAGATCTCTCAATCAACATTCGGCTTTGATACCATATTTTCATATCACAGAGCGCTGAGAGAGATGGTGGTGTCTAATGACACAGTTATTTGTTCTTAGTGGCCACCAAGGCCATTTTCCTTTGATCTTTCTTACCTTTAAATAGGCTTCATTGGAGATGAATACCATGGGAAAAAACCATGGATTTTCATATACCTGGAGCCATAATACCAACAATAGCTTGACCAAGTAAAGTTTACTAGAACAACCCTAACACCCACTTCATAATTATTAGCATATTTGTTTAGATTGGCTAGTCACTATGTACGAGAAATGAATTATTAGAATCCTAGCAAATGAAATGAGCCTTGGTAAGAAAATTATGATGACCGCACTTTTGGTACACCTAGCATGTTAGAAAGGAATTTGGGGATCACATATTATAGTAGTTTTGACAAGTGCTATGCTTAATTGGGAAACAAAATTTATGAAGTGGTTCCTTGCTTTCAAAGTCCTTACTTAATTTGGGAGTGTTAAAGAGCGTAATAGAAAACAAAAAGGTTGGGCAAAGCCAAATTCTCTCCATATATACATTACAACATATAGACTCATGATACATGATGCCAAAGATTTTAAATGAAATAAATGGAAATACCTTATTTTAGATTAGGTTCACCTAATTAAAAATTGGAAGTCTCAAAGGTGGCAAACACTTTTGAACTTCAACTCAAAGAGGCAACTCCTTTTAACGGGAACACCACTACAGAATGATCTCGTGGAACTTTGCTCCTTAATGCATTTTTTGATGATTCATCTTTTTCAGTCACAACAAGAATTCAAAGACTCGTTTTGTAACCCAATATCTGACATGGTGGAAAGTTAAGAACTAGTGAATAAAGAAGTTGTTGATCTTTTATAAAATGTATTGTGGCCTTTCATCTTACATTAACTAAAGCAAGATGTGGAGAAACAACTTTCAAAAAGTATGAACATCCAATATGCTGTAAACTGTCAATATTAGGGAACTTTTGACGTCTAAAATGGGTCTCCTAAGAAAAATGTACGACCAAAATAAACTTTATAAGAACAAATAGGATTCAAGATGATGAAGCCAACCATGGGGGATGATTCACCATTTTTGGAGTAAAAAAGTAAAAATATAATAAAATAATAAAACTACTTTTTCATCTCGTATTTCTAACTCATCTCCTGAATGTTTTACTCAAATTTCAAGTGGGAGTACTTGTTGGATGAAAAATTCAATTCTTCATCCAAGGAGTACCCATGTTGCATACTTTTGAAGGAACCTTCTACAAGAAAAATGATAAATACATGAAAAAATGTGATTGATGAGGAATCAAATTTTAAATCCAACGTGTGTTTCCACTCGAAATTAGAGTAAACCCATAGGGAGATAAGTTGAAAAAATAGGTTTTCTTTTTTCACTCTAAAATTTGATGATGTAATCTAATATTAACTTATTATTTCCTTGGGAGGCCCATTTTAGACCTCAAAATTACCCTAATGAAAGACAATGCAACTTATATGAAAATTTTATTGTGGGTTCATAAACATAGGCAACTTTAGCTAGTGGCAACTTTCTTGGTATCATTAATGTTTTGATGCAACTATTTAAGATGTGTAATCATCCAAATTTAGTTGAAGGCATGGTTATCGTTCAATTATATCCCACATAAATTGACGACCTTTATTGTTCCTTCCTCAAATAAATGGGATCCTAGTGGTCTTATCTACACAAAGCTTATGCTAAAGGGAGCCCCTGGGAAGTTGTTTATCTAAACAACTAACTGAGTGATTGATGGTTATAATTAATTTCGAAAGCACCCTTCACTTCTCCAAAAACCATCAGAGGTGCCCCCAAGGGCAGGAAAAAGTTTCCACCAAACTACCTAGCTGACATATGCATGAATATGATAATGTAACCCATGCACCATCTACATCCATCATCATCTCTAACATCACATGTGTTGAGGATTTGGTCCCACTCTTATTTACTTACATTTAAAAAAATTTAAATGCAATGGAAGTCTAATAAAAGCCTAAAGTGGCATATTGTATAAATATTGTAAAAAGTAGGTGGTAATAATATTATATATATTATTTATATAATATTAAAAAATTATTATTGTAATTCTATTATTTTTAAAAAAATCCAAAAAGAGGGAAGTTTGGAAACTATTTGAGTGATTTTTTATAACTTATTAGATAGTTAGTTAGTTGAGTCTTAGGGACGAGAATAAAAATAAAAATAAAAAAATTGTGGAAAAGGGTTTGAAGGTTGGAAATTTTGGGAGTCACGAATGTAATATAATGAGTAAATCTCTCTGAAATTAAAGAATAAAAGCCAGTTTGATTTCAGTTTCTGGGGTAGTTACAAAATCATTTTTCTTACTATGTGTAACCATTTACTTGTATTTTTCTTCTGCTAGCATGTGTGCAATGAATTTGCAAACATTTTTCAAATTATGAAGGTAAATTTATCTTAAATGGTACACATTTCATATTTGAATAATCTTGATGTGTGCTCCACCATGCTGGAAATTCCCCCATATCTTGGTCTCTTTCCATTATTCTTTCTACAAGGTCAACACTTAGATTCTTATTTGCATGAATTACTAAACCTTGTTCATATTCATATTTCTTTTGTCCACCTTTGTAGTGTCCCACCTTAGCAAGGTTAGTTTTGTGACACTTAGAGAGGCTGATCTTAATTTAATGATATAAGATTATGCATGAAAGACTTATGTACATGCTTATATGCTATAGACCTAGTTTGGGTCACTTGGTTTCTATGTGCTTATGATAATATCTATGGTTGTGTGTATAAGAACTAATTTTGGTTAAGATCATATTATCGATGTTTTCTCTTTTCTTATCCTAGTTTGGACATAGGTGTATGACAGGGATGATGATTTAGAATTGAGACACATAGATCCATGGATTTTCATGGTTATGTGGAACATATCGTTAATTATGATTTATGGATGATATATGATTTGTATGATTATATATTCATAATATTGTACTAAGTAGAATGTGGCAGGGGACCCGTTATTTGCAAACAAGGATGCTCAAATAATAAATGACTAGGGAAGTCATGATACATGATTTGTATGATTACATATGCTTAATCTTGTATTGAGCAAGATGTGGTAGGAGACATGGTCATTTGCAAACAAGGATGCTCAAATTATAAATGATTGTGGAAGTCATGATACATGTTTTTTATGATTATATATGTTTAATCTTGTATTAAGCAGGATGTGACAAGGGACATGGTTATTTTCAAACAAGGATGTTCAAATTATAAATGGTTGCAGAAGTCATTCCCCATAACCAAAATTACTGTGGAAGTCATGCACAATCATTGGTAAAATGTGAATAAGTTAATTATGAAATTCATTTGATTCCTTTGATCTATGAGATTGTGATGTGTGTAGGTCTTGGAACAAGGCCTTACCAACGAAACATCAGATGGGTATGAGCTCACAATCAATACCTTAAGGTGAAGCACGGAGTTTCAAAGTAGAGTAGATGATAAGCCATGGAAATTAGGGCGCGAAGTCTTAAATCCATGAAAGATAAAGACGTGGAGTCTTTTATCTATAATAAAAGGATCGAGACATAGAGTCCTAAATATTTAAAATATCAAGTTGTGGAATCTTAGATCCTTAGAGCAGATCAAGGTGTGGAGTCCTCACTATACTAAAACATAGAGATGTATGTAATAGGGGTGCGGAATCCCTATTCTCCAAAAGGAAAATACCACTTGTGGGAAACTTTGAGATGAATTTCTTTAATAAAATCTCATTTTTGACAATTTTGGAGTGACTTTCTAGAAATAGAAAGTTATGTCTAACATCTCAAGTATGACTTTCCAAAAATAGAAAATCACCTTAAATCAAAGGGTAATCAAGTTTAGTTGAAGGAAAATCACTTAAATTATGATTAATCAATCCTAATAGTTAAATCTTGACTTAATCCTCAATATTATTAATATTGTTATTATCTTTTATGAGACTATGATATTATTATTAAAAGGGAATTACAATTCACCTTCATCTCCTTAATCATTTCACATCTCTCTCCTTGATGATTCTCATGCCTCTATGTAACTCTCTCTCTTTTAATAATATGTTACACTCTTTTTTATGCACTCATCAAATAATGACATATTCTTCTTACACTTAATAAAGACATGTCATAAAATATTCCTCTTACATTCTCTTTAATGCATATGTTACACTATCCTTAACTAAGGCATGCATACCTCTCCTTAATGGTGAGTTGCACTCCTATAAATTTAATACAAGGCATGCATATTACTTCTCCTTTATGAAAATAATTTGTTGCTCTTCCTATATATGTGTCTCATGTATTCTCACTTGAGGGGGGAGGTGCATTGTAATACCAAGAGTTGGAGAGGCTTGAAGAGGATTGTGAGAGGGAGAGTCTTGGAGAGTATCCAAATGTTGTCAAAATGAATATAAATTCCTAAACCAATAATAATTATTTCTACCTGGTTGAGTTGTCCATTAGTGGTATTGAGAGGAAGTAAAACTTATCTTCCTATGTTTTCCTTTTAATCTCTCTACTGTTATATTTTGGTACTGCTTGGGAGCTCTTATAGCTCGTGGGTTCTAGGGGGAGACTTTCCCGCTGGATATGTTTGGGTGGAAAACCGGATGGTTCACAATGAGTTGGTAATGGCATTGGAGTTGGATCATACTCTCATATTTTTCGAGTTATATATATACACATTGTCAAGTGTATCTATAAATTCTCTTGAAATTTTGCATTCTTATTAGTTTTAAAGTGTTGAGAGTTTAAATTTATTATTGATACTTTAAATTATTACAAAATTAAGAATATTTATGAAATATTTAGAAATTTATTTCTAATCTAACCCATAATGAGTTAATAGTTTCATGGCAGCTATGTATGAGAATTACATGCAAGGAATTAAAAGAAAAATACGTTTCCAAGGATTTTAAATTCTGCTTATAATGAAATTTTGTCCATAGCGGGTTATGTTTATTATCTAAAGATAATATTCTATGTTTGATAACATTTCATTGTCCCTTTTAGCAATTTAATACATGGTTCTTACTTCATGTGAATTGGGTTGTCGGTTGAAACTTAGATCTCTAAAATAAAAATAAAAATTGGGTTGCACACTAAATGTTTGAAGAAACCCCTCAATGGATGTAGTTTATTGTATGTAAGTTTTTATTGTTGTCCTATTGCAAATTAATTGACATAAAGTATCCATGACTGTAGCATTCATGGTTTCCATGTGTTTTCCAAATTTTAGTAGTGGTTGCAATAAGTTTGTCAACTTATGTAAAAGGAAGTAGTTTTGCAGGTTGTAAAATGTTTGATTAATTACTTGTATCAAGAATTCATATAGTGAACATATAAATTCTTAAATTCAATGAACAAATCATAGTAGCATAATTTTGGGTTATATTTCTTCATGTAGAGTTGTAGATGAAAGTTTGCATGCTATGCGTTTGACAAAAGTGGTAAATGAAATCCAAAGTTTTGTTGTTTTAAAGCATTGAATCTCTCAACATTTGTATTGCAATTCAGCTCAACATCAGGGGGTATTCATACCTGATGACCAAGTAACCCACAATTTCATTCCATAAAAGTTATTTTTCAGAACTTGATTTGTAAATCTGAGTGACTTTTCAAATTGTTGCCGCCAACTGTGTTTGTGTGTTGTCAAGTTTATTTTTTGGTGAAAATCCTTGTTTTCATATGTCATCATTGTAATTTCAATTTATGAATTTTATGAGATAAATATCTTGAAGAAGAATCTAAAATTATTTACTACCAAGTGTTTGGCAAAATGCCTCAATGGTTGTAGATTGCACGCTTGCAAAGTGTTTGACAAAATGCCTCAATGGTTGTAGATTGCATGCTTACAAAGTGTTTGTCAAAACACCTCAATGGCTATAGATTGCATGTTTGCACAGTGTTTTTGGAAAGACCTAAATGGTTGTAGCTTTTGTGCATATAAATATTTAGAGTAAAATTATTACTTACCATATTTTTTATGTACTTGAAATTTATGAATAGACTATTTGATGGATGTAGCTTCCTATGCCTACAAGTTTTTTGTATGATGTGAGAATTAATCTAATAATTTGATGAATTGTGAATAGAGAATAGGATAGTTGGTACTTTTATTATTTAAAGCTTTCAAAAGAAAAGGGCTTGTTGGAAACAATTTTATAGTGACTATTTCTATAGGATTTTGTGCAAGTGTGCATAATAAGTTTTTTTTGAGTTGCACGTATTCATGGTTGCATTCTTGTGCTTCAATGACTATAGAAAACAACTAATTGTGCCCAATTTATGTAGGTCCATTATTTTAATTGGCACTTTTTGAATAATAACATGCTTCTGAATTGGTAACAGTAATTGTTATTGCTACAACATTCATTATATAATTCTCATAATTGCAACATTGCATTAATAATTGGGACTGGGAATTTTTAATTGATCAATTTGGAAATGTTGTTGGGTCAATATATTTTGTGATTCTATTTCATAAACATATCATACTCATTAGATTTATTGGTGAAGGGAGGCATATTCTTCCCTCATTTACCTTTCTATAGGTAGGTTAATACTCATACACGTATATGTGATTTTTTAAAAAAGAAGTATGATACTTTTGTGGTTATGATATCAAGAGTCAATAAATGAATCTTATTTAGCATAATCTAGGAAATCAAATAGGTTGATCTAGTTTAATGTTCACACACGGAATTATGGTGGAATTTATTTCCACTCTTACTTAGAGCTCATGTATAAATATGATGCTATCATCTTTTAAACTTGAGAGGAAATGTGTTTGGAATTGGTTTTAAGGTAAAGTTATCCCTAACTTCTTATGTGATATTATTATATTAAAATAAATGAAGGAACATGATTACATGATAACTAAGTTAGTAATGTTACAATAAAAATGAGTATTACTAATTAATGTGACGTCTACATCTCTATATTATTGATGGTTGGTAAGGTGTGACCTTACAACCTTTAAAATCAAATCCTTGCAATCCTCATCTATCTTGACCAGTGTAGTTTTAAAGCTAGGTTTTAGAACTAGATCATTCATTGTAAGATTTCATGGCTTATCTCTTCGACCACAAATTCTAAAAGTTTTCCATAAATCTTTAGATGTCACAAGAATTGGTTCCCTCACAGCCAGTAACTATCTCTGGGGAAACAACAAGGCATATCTCTGAAAATATAGTGAACTAAGATATGAAATATATACTAAAATTTCCCTATCATTTCCCATAAATATGGTCCAAGTTGTAGCCCCTGAAATCACCCAAAAGAAAAATTATTGCAAAAATTCCAAACTGACCTTATTTCAAGAGAATTAAGGAAGCCTGAATTTCATGGAGCATTACCCTAAAAATATAGTGAATCGAGATCTGAAAATAGAACCAATTAATCAACAAGATTTATCCTCACTATGATCTAAGTTTAAACCTCTAGAACCTATCGTAAGAAAAGTTATATAAAAAATTCCAAGATGATATGTCTGAAGAAGCATTCAGGAAGCCCAACTTCCTCGAATAATACATCTGAAAATATAGTGAACCAAGATCTAAAAAATGAACTAGATGATCAACAGAATTTCCCTCACTATGGCCCAAGTTTCAACCTCTAGAACCTCCCAAAAGAAAAGTTATAGTGAAAATTACAGGATGGTTTGTTTACCTCATAAATCACATTTTGGGCTTTTAGCATTAAACTCCATGAAATCACTTATAACATGTAGAGAAAATTAAAGAAAATGCAACATGCAATTAACAAGGAAAACATGTAATTAATAGGCAAGGCATGCAATTACCCAAAATTATAATGCATTTCCCATGAATCCCAATTCATTTAAATTCCACATCCAAGTGAATTCAAGCCCATTGTTCCATACTTTACTATCATAAGAAAGAAGATAATCATAAATAAAATAATATAACAACAACAATACTTCATGCATATCACTAAATCATTCTCGCAATAAATACCAATAACACAAAAATAAACATATATCTATTGTAACCATAAAATACTAGAATTGAAGTATGGTGAGCCAAGTTCCACCCCACCTTAGTCTCAACTATGTTGCAATTTTTCTCACACCTAGCCACCCCCATGCAACATATTGATGCCTTGAGGGAAAAATTAACTCAAGGATTTGGCACATAGCATTCAAACCATATTTAACACAAAAAGTGGAGGCCACTAGTCTCCTTCACACACAAGAAAAACTCAATCTCTGTCACATAGGCTATCACTCAGAGTTCTTAACCAATTACAAGGTCTTAACCTATTTGGGTTCTTCCACCATTTATCTTGCAATTATTTTTTATTTTAGTGAGAGAGTATGAGGGAAAATATTAGGAGAAAATAAGAACGCTGAAATCCTTGATGGTTTCTCCTTCTTATTTTTATAATCACACCTTGCCCTTCAACTTCTTAATCTTTTGTCAAAATCTTCTGGAGAATACCAACCATCACATCAAGGGAAAATAAATTTTATTCAAGCAAGGCTAGG
This sequence comes from Pinus taeda, assembly GCA_000404065.3. Classification (NCBI taxonomy): domain Eukaryota; kingdom Viridiplantae; phylum Streptophyta; class Pinopsida; order Pinales; family Pinaceae; genus Pinus; species Pinus taeda. The sequence goes on along the minus strand of APFE031522856.1, from coordinate 330,289 downwards.
AATTATCTCACCCCCTCCCTTGCATCTTTTCCTCCCTAATCAAGTTTTTCTCCCTCCCCAAGGCATCATGATCTGTTGGTTTCTCCCTTCCTTCAACTCTAGAATTTTTATTAATAAAATAGAATAGCACATCACATAATAAAATTTAGCACATAATATAAATGTTAGTAACCCAACATTACAAGTATCTAATTTCATCATAACTTTGGGGAAATGAAAAGGGGGTGCCGCAATACCCTCTCCCTTAAAGGAACATAGTCCTCATAGTCCTCATTGTTATCATACCTTGGACATTCGTTGGTTGTAGTAGCACCAACCTAGGTGTTGTCTTTCACTACAACAATGGTCTTCATCCTTTCCTTAGCTATATCAAAAATATGGTTCTCTTCAATTTTTCTCCTTTTATCACTATGTAAGTTATGTTTGGTTTGGATACCTTTGGGCCTTATATGGCTACCTTGTATAAGACCAACTTTTCCTGCGATAAAATGTATTACTAGAATTCAATACTGTAGACTAAAATCATAATTTTTATATGTGAAAACCATTGTTCCATTTCTTATAGCCTTATGCACATAATGCCTCTATGCTCTTGTGTATCAACATGCTTACTTCTAGCAGTATTCCATTTAGTACCCACACCAAAAAATCAACATGACATGTGTTACAATTTTATTTTCATGCTCATCCAATAATCATTTTGTTATGTAACTAGTTCCTAAAAATAGAAGAAAATATAGATCAATGACTTGAAAATAAGTCATTTTGAAGGTGAAACATAATTTTACATCAAATAAATGAAAAATTCATGGATGATTCAAATGGAAAGACCTCCTTGGTATATACAGGATTTTAAAGGGTCAAAAAATAATTAGAGCCTACGTAACAATAATAATGTAAGGACACACAATAATAATAGTGGGCTTCTATGGGACACAACAATAAAAGTATGGGGGATACACTAGTATTATAGGGACCTAACATGACCCTCCCCTTCAAAAAAGTGTTGTCCTTAATGCTTGAGTAGTTAAGGATGCTTCTGTATAAAATATCAATCCTCCCATGTGGAATCACCAGTGGGTACATTCTTCCACTTATTAAGATACTCTAAAATTGAGTAATTATGTAGTTGTCGAATTCTTGTTTCCGTGATTGCTTCAGGATCCAATATGATTTTTCCTTCCTCGTCAAGTTTTGGAAATATAGTTTTAACTAAAATGTTGTCATATATAACCTTCAAACATGAAACATGGAAAGCTAGGTGTATTCATGAAGATGTAGGTAGCTCCAATTTGTATGTCATAGTACCAATATTTTGTAATACCTTTTAAGGGCCATAGTACTTGGGTGATAATTTATTATCCTTCCTAGCTTGCTTGAGTGATATTTATTTGTATGGTTGTAGCTGTAAAAATACCCAATCACCCACATCAAAACTTTTTTCATCGTGACGTTGATCTGCATGTTACTTCATTTTATTTTGTGCTAGAGTCAAATTATCCTTTAAGTGTTGGAGAACTTGTTGTTGATGTTCAATGTGATCTTCCACTGCTTGAACCTTAGAACTGTCCCTTAGAGATGATGTGATGTGTTAGGTTCCTATACCAATAGGAGTCATAATTTTGAATGACTAAGGTTAAGCCTTTTAATATTGTACATACATTTGCTTTCTGCAAATGTTTTCCATATTAAAAATTAAAAAATGTAAATAGGGTATGTCCTAAAATAAATATCAAATGACCAAAAACAAAAAGAGACCATGAAAGTGTGCAAGTCTAAATGCCACTTATTTACTTTTATGCATAATAATGGTTGTGTGCAGCCTGTTGTTCATGTCACAGTCCATGGTAATCAAACTGTTTAAGCTTGATTATATCATGCTTTGAATTTTATGCTTATAATTAGAGAATAAAATATGACCAAATAGTTTAATCTTGGTAGATCAGTATATAAGTAGAAAAATAAAAGGAGCTCATAAGCTTAATCTGAGCCCTTGGAAGACATAAGGTTAGAAGTAGATGGTTTTTTTTTTTATATAAAAGAAAAGGTAGGACAAGGGTTTGCTAACCTAAATGCACCCAAATAAATGAAGAAAAAAGGTTAGGGTAAGTAAATGGGTAAGTAGAAGAAAGGTTGCTGAAGTATAAAGTTGATTGGATCAAAACACATGCATCATGCGTAGACACATGTCTCAATATGTATGATCAATTATGGAAGCAAAAGGAAGGTTTGCAGGTTAATGTGATTAACTCCCCCTCATTCATTTTTCCCCTTATTAATTTCCTATCCACAAGTATGTTCTAGTACTTTAAATCCTTCAAGTCAAAGAGGCTCAAAGCATTTCTCTGAATTTTGGTGGGACCGGGCCCTCGTCTTAATGACTTATGGACATCAAGTGTTAGAATCCCCTTCATAAAAGTCATCCCCCTTCACTACCCTAATAAAACCCCTTTTCCTAAGGTTAAACTTCATTTTCCTAGGAAAAGTAAAGCAACTCCATGTTAAATCCCTTGTCATTCGAAAAACCCACAATAAATATTTTATCCTAAGTATAAAGTGTATGCACAAATATTACTTTTTTACTTCGGGGTATATCCACTCCTCTCATCACATTTCATATTAATTTTTGATATAATTATGTTAATCCCAATATACCTTTTCCTGTATATTAATGAAATACCCTATATAAATATCCCAACCCTTTGTTTAATTATAAACTATAGTTGACCCCCTACTTCATACCCCGATAAAATTTGCTTAACTTACCAATTTTCGATAACTTTTGGTTAATTCCGTCACTAAACCCCGCCCAATCAATTAATCCCCTCATTAACTTTGAAGAAATCCCAAACCATCGAGGATTAAAGCCTTGGGCCCCCTCGACACCTCAGTTAATTTCATCTGTGCACCTTCTTCACCCGACTACCGTTCGATCATCATTGCCTGCATCTGACGGTCCATATCCATATCGAATCCGCCCAATGCCCAACCTTTACCTGTTCAATAAAGCGATTTTTCCTCGAACCCCATATGCTACGTGTCAAGCACAGAGGTAGATTGGGTGACCCCTCCGAAATACCACTTCCTCCATAAAATCAGTGCGATGGCCTGGGAAACCACCTCCCCGCTCGACTCGATAAACCACCTACTATTCATTCATAAAATTGCCCGCAAAAAAGTGACCGTTGCTTAATAAAAAGGTCGAGAAACCCTTTTTTGTCGTTTTTTGCTCGAGCTCTTTGAAAACCTCTACAAACCAGTGCGACACCTGCAAACCTGAAAACTACCAATTAACCCCATTTCAGTCCTCAAAGAAGCTTCATAGACCACCTTCAAAGCTCTCAGAGCCCTTTAAGCTTTTCGCCATCATCCAAAACACCAGTTTGAAGTCAATTCACCTAAACTCTAAGTATTTGTGAACGAATTACTAGACGCCCTTTCAAAATTTGAAAACATTCGCTATCAAAGTGCTTTAATTAAGTAAAATTAATTGAAAAATAATTTCAAGTTAACACAACATACCCATGCCCTTCTCAAAGTTTCCAAATTGCCTTCCAACCCTCTGATACAACCATACACTACCAAATTCAAATACACAAGAACTGAATTATGGCTACCCATGTCGCCATGGATGTCAGACCTATCACAATTCCCCATTTGGACCTAGACCACCTCCCCCTGGCAAACTGGGATTTTCAAATCATAGATACAAGCGCATATGAGGTCCTACTCAAAATTCATTGTTTGAGTAAAGACAGATACCCAAACCATTCAGATGACATTGGCCTTTGGGACTCCAATTTTCCCAAATACTAGTTTCCCCAAGTACATATTTTTCCTGAAATTGTCCATATGTGCCATGACTATTACATTCCCATCCAGAGAGCTATAATGTCCCCTAACCAGGAAGTCCTGTTTACCATCACAACTGAATCAACCAATGAGATGTTACAAGTCCAACTAGGTCCAAACCTAACCCCAGTCTCAATTGGATATTTGTTAGGCTAGTACACCAAGTCGAGTCCATCAAAACTGGCCCAATTGTTCCAAACTTTCATTGTAGAAGAGAAACACATTCCCAAAGATGCCCCTCCATATGTTTCTGCCATTTTCTCTGAAAGGGGCAAGCATATTATGACTATGGTATCATGTATTTTGGGCTGTACCACTGATGAATTTGTTGATGAGCTCATCCTAGCCTTTATGTCCATTTTCAGCCGAGGAAAGCCTCGTGCTACTCTATACAATTATGCCCAGTTCATAGCTGAGAGGATGCATGAAAAATTTACCAGAATGCACAATGATAGAGTATTCAAATACTCATCTGTACTATACCATATGTTGTTGTATTGTCAGTCAGACAGATCTCCTTCCACCCTTTAGAAGCTTGATACTGGAGGGCAGCCTAGGTCTTTCATATTTTGGACACCATTGTTCCACAAGTATTCCTCACCATACACCTATACAGAATTCATTGACTCTTTTGTCCATCCAATCATGACTATGCTGACAGGAAGTCCTCCACCCAGAATAAGCCAAGACATCAAAAGAGTCCTTCAATTGTCTAAGGAAAGTAAGGTGGGATATTGGTACCTTTAGCAAAACCACACTAAAATAAGAATACATGGTTGCCAGCTAGCCCCATACAAGCTCCCCAAATACCTCCCTATGAGGTTATTTTCTCTAGAGTATTATAGGCAAATAATGAACTCTGATGAAGTCAATTTTGTCTCAACCAAGAAAAGAACCCAGTTTAAAGTCAAAAATCAATTAGGCGCTTTCATTTGCAATTATAGAGAAGCAAGGCAGGAATAAGATCTGATTCTGCAACAAATGAAGTTCCAATTTTTTTTTATGTGGAGATATGACCCTTAAGGGTTTATTACTAAACTTAGACAAAAGGTCAAATTGGGACCTGTTGATGCCTCAAAAATCGCTGCATCAACATTAGAGAAAACCACCCGGTCCAGACCTTAAAGCAACTCCTTTTCCATTTAGTGTGGTGGCTCCGATTGTATATAATGGGACCAGTTTCCCAATGATATATAAGTGGGATGGATAAGTGATCGATTTATAGTATCTAATGGGAATGATGAATGATCTATTCTAAAATGCAACAATATAAAAGTAACTAATCTATCTTGGGAAGACTTTCTCCTAGTGCAATTTTTTATGGTTCTTATTGACAAGTAAACATATAGATGACTTACTCATAAATAAAAATATTCATTCATATGATAATTACTTTATTCAAGTAGTTGAACAAAGTAATAATTAAAATGTTATCACACTAATCGTTATATATTACTGACACACATATATATGAAAGATAACAACTCTTAAACATTCAATAGTGATAAGTCAAAGAGTTACTGTAAGAACGTATACATATATCAATAATAGCAAAATAAGTAGACGTTGATTCACATAAAAGCATGAAGCAAAAACATAGATAGTAGTACTGTATGCATTTGAGTCTCCTCTGATATGAATCGCATTCAGATCCTGTCTTTTGACTTGGGAAAACTTTCACAAGAAGCAATAATGTGTATCACATAAAAGCATTCTTTATCAACACTCAGAATTCAGGTCTAGTTTTTATAAAAATAAATATATCAGAAGCACAGTAGTGCAACCTCCGATTCAAGTCTTAATACAGAAAATTTGAGGACCCTTTCTAAAAACATGAAAGGGTCTATAAATACTACTTAAAATAACAAACTCTGAAAGAAATATGCTATGTGCTGGTATAACCAAATCACAAAAATGTGAAAATCATCTTGAAATAGGCATGTTGTGGCTAGTCAAAAATGGTTCATTGTATTGGCTGATCATCTTGTGTTTGGAGTTGACAAATGGCAAGCATCGGCTGAACTTCTGGTGGATGAATCATGCGTGAGTGTAACTGAGCAGTGTATGTGGCATCATTAAGTTCAGGAATCATGTGGCCAATCGCATTGGTGAGGCATTTCATTAATATCTGTTGACTATATGGTTTGACAAGGAAAAACCAAAAGGTTTCCCAGGTTAAAATTTGAATACCTGCGATCAATTTTTCCCTCTGCTCCAGCTCCTGGTTCCATATCTGTTCTAATGCTTTTACTAGTGGAAGTTTTCCTGGAGAACACTGTTATTAAATTTGATAAATAAATACTGTTATTAATTAATTCAACCAGGTTTCTTGTTGCCAATCTACATCTTGATGTTTCTCTTTCAGCCTTCATTAGCTGAGATTGCCATTTAGTAAATATAATTTCTTTATGCGATTCCTGGATTTGTGGTAGATTAGCAGCTTTTCCTTCTTTAGATTCTTGCCAGGAGAGAAAACTTGTTAATCTTTCATTTTCTTTTTTCAAGTCTAGTCTCGCATCTACTAATTTGTCAACCATGGATGATGAAATTTCACACAGAGGAATAATCAGTGAGATATTATGACATAGTAGGCTAAACTGCCTAAACAGTGCCCTGGTAATTTATAGAGCCTCAGATCTAAATTCTCCTACTTGGGGATATTCCTTGAATCGTTATATTTGAACTATTAGTTGAGCGATTTGTTCTTCCTTCTATTTAATATGTTGTTCATTTAATAATTGCAACTTACTCAATGCTTGGGATAAATCCTATTGCTTATGAATTGATTGCTCATCAATCCTCTGCTTTTCTTTGAGCAATTGCTCATTCAGCTAGTCATTTAGCTGCTTCTGGATTGCTAATTGTTGTTCCAGCTGTTCTATCTTCTGTTGTTTCTCCTGTGCCTGTGCTTCTAGCAAACTGATTGCTTGGTATTTTTCTTTTAGTAAATTACTGACCTCCGATGCTTTATCCATTGTGGTCGTTGTGTATGCTCCTGCATACTAAGAAAGTTTGGTGAGAACTTCAGAAGGATTAACTTCCTCTCTCCATACCATATTCATCATCTCCATTTGTGAAGTCAAAAGAGGAGAGTGATCATTTTTCCTATTTTTCCTTTGTCTTTTGATTACAGCCCTATGCTTAGGGTTGTAGAAGACATCTAATGGTGGTATCTCTTCTATGTGTAAAACAATCTCATCGGAGGGATTTTCAGGGATTATTTCTAAGTCCTTATGGATCATGGGTGGGCTGCTTGTTCCTCCAGCCAGAACTGTGTTGATTTTTGACTTCTGAATAGTGGTCACCTTAGGTGTACTGAATCCTTGCATGCTCTCAGTATTACTAATGATGGAATCAAATTGCTGCCATTCCTTAATTAATTTAGGATCAACCTAAATGCTTGAATCAAGGGGCCCGCTACTTGTTTCTTATCTCTGCTCCTGCTCTGGTAACTTTTCCTTTTCGGGAACCTTCTCCACTATAGGAGTATTATCGACAACTTTCTATTTACTTTGACGCTGTGGCTGAATTGTTGGGGTTGTAGCTAATAAATCCAAAGGCACAGTTTGCAATCTTTGGGCTTTGAGCCTATTGAATTTTTCTAGTCCCTCTTCTCCATATTTGATACTAGTCAATCCTTTAACTTGATAAAATAGTTCACCTAAAGAAAACAAATCATGAAAGTCATCTTCTTCATGATCAAATCTGGTAAGTTTAGCTTAGGAAGTAACATTATAGGCAACCTTCCTTGGGTCATATTGCCTATTTGGGATGGTTGCAAGATTTAGTATCTAAATCTTCTCTGCCTCTTTCTCTGCATGTTTATAATCATATAAGGTAAAAACGCCACACCGAAGTGGAATGCAGGCCACATATGTTTCTTGGAATCCCTCAGGGTTTTTGACATTCCTTCAACTATTATCTGATATGCTAACTCTTGGGCTAACAATTTATCAAGAGCATATAGAGGAAGAACATGAGATTTGGTAATACTGCCAAAATGCCTTACATAAGTGAATATCTCCTCTCCGAACCAGCTACCCACTGCTGTTAAGTCAATTGTTTCTTCCTGAGATATCTTAAGGGTAGGCTTATTTAAGATAGAATAGTATACAAGTAGGACAAAACCATTGTAAATTTTTTACAAGTGATTCTTATAGTGGACCTTCCACAAATGTTTGTGATAGATATGAATAGGATTAGGATCTTGGGAAGTCCACTTCCATCCGAGTACGGGGTATTCACAATTAAAAAAAATGATGTCAAGAATATATGCACTCTAGTAAAAAGGAGGAATGTTCCATGAAGTTGGATACGTTTTCCTTCTGAATTCTAGAATCTCAGTGGCTATTCTATCAGATAAAATATTTTCCCAATCCATAACATAACCCTGAATTGCAACTTCCATTAATGGGACCATATCTATAGTAAATTATGCATAGTCATTGTGTCCCCATAGTCTACACATCATAATGCCAGCATATCAATAAGGAGAGGCTAACGAGTCAACAAAATACTTACCCGATGACTCGTGCTTATGTTTATTCGGCAAATGCCTCTAGTGTCTGATCAGGTCCGATTCCAAGTAATTTTCTTTTGCAAATGCCTTGTTATAGCACTTCTCGGGCGGAGGTAGATGGTACATTCTCCTGAGATCTTCAGGTTTAAATGACTCGAATATTCTTCCATCAACAGTGGAAATTGTTCGGTCTACAGTTGGGATTTTCTCGACGACCCATCTAACCACATCAGTGTATGGCAAAATTTTGGCCCACGCTGCTACCTGTGAAGGTATGAACAGGAAAGTTCTTTGAGATTTCCTTCTGATTTGCTAGTGGAATTGGCTGTGGCTTCCTTTTCCAGTTCTTCGGGCTCTTCTGCTTCTATCAAATTGTAGATACTTTTCCAGCTCGCATTTCTTAGACGGAAGCATGTTGTATCTGATATTAGCCCTTTCTTGCTTGGATCTGATTCTTTAACTATGGGAGGTGCCTTGGGCTTTTTAGATTTCTTCCCCATCTTTTTTGGATTCATGAGTTCAAAGAAACTTTGCACAGAAAATTACAAACCATAACACAGGGATATTGCTGTTGAAAGATATTACGAAAATGAACGGAATTAAGGCAATTGACATATGATAAGTCGGATGCAATTAAGAACCACCATGAGTGAAATCCTTGAGGGATTTACTCTTAACTATGAAATTAATAACTGTTCAAGCCCCCAATCGTAATGAATAAATACCATAAATACCCGTCGCATTGATCATATATGAATGATTATCTCAAGCGTGTCTTTGGATTTCCCAGATCGGTGATAAATCGCAAATCGCAATCGGGACTTTCAAAAGGGTAAGGCTTCATCATTTGAAACAAATATCTCCAATTGCGATAAAGTGAAACTATAATAAGGCGGGGTATGTTTTCATTAAATTGGTTTGATTTATTAATTTTAAAAGACTTATGCATGCAAACCATTTTTGCAAATGATTTATTCTTGAGATGCGTGCCTTATTTATTAATCGTAATCGGAGGTTTGGCTTGTGCTTCTGTTCTTTGTTATATGATACCTCCGATTGCCGATTGTGATTACCTCTATCAGATCGGAGGATTTGATGAGGACCTTTTTATGTGTATCCCTTTATCATTGCGATACACAATCTTCGATCGCTTTATTGCAATGTAGAATTATTTATGATGTTTTTTAAAGGAACGCTTTATACTTTATCCAAAAGGCTTTACAGAATGTATCAATTACATCGGGCCTTTTGATAAAGGTTTTTTCTTATAATGAGGTCAGTACTAGACTTATTTATCAAATCACAAATCTCACTAAATTTATTTAAAAATGGATCCATTTCTTATTAAAAATTTTGTGTAAAAGATTTTTAGTAATGGGGGGTTGTTGTACAGCACAAAAAATGGTGATTCACTGGAAGAAATAGTTATCTTTGAGAAGGTAATGTAATATTTTAACCTTCTTAATCTGAAAACCTTAGTGGATAGATAAAATCTAATATAACTAGGTAATCATAAACTCTGAATATAATGAAACTATTTTTGCTATCTCTTTCTCATCTCAAAATTAAATACATTCTAAGTTTAAGTAAACCTTAATTGGTTGATAATGATAAAACAAGAGATTTCTCCAACTTAGCTTAAATAATGACTCCCTTGTCAGAGGTAGAGCCACTGCTGCCAGCAAACGTTTATAGTCTCGACAGAGTTACATTTTAACCATTTAATCATTCATTGTCCCATCCATTTCAGAGTATAATTTAAAAGAATGAATCCAAAAGATATGTTTCCACATATTTTGTATTGCATTTTTATCTTTTCCTTATTTCTTTATTTTGTAAGATAAAAAGCCATTGTCCTGGTTTGGTGGCTAGCTGTTGACAATGCCATTCATTGGTTGTAATTTAACTGAACAAGTTGGCTCGTGATGAGACCCATTATCTTATAATTATAAGCCATTACCATGTTTTGGTATGCAGTGTTGGTAATGTTAGTTGAACTAGTCCCCTATGATCATGGTAAGCAAGCTCGTGATGAGACCTCTTATCTCTTATATCAAATATATTTTAGAATTACACTATGAAAAATCATAAATTTTTATGGATGAAGTGAATAATTTACTCCTTAAGAGAACATGGATGACAATTTTTAAGAGTTGAAGATGCTAAGATTGGATCAACCTTTTCTTTCTATTGATAACCTTTCTTAGGCTTTTAAAACTTGGAATGATTTACAGTATTTTCAAGTTTTGAAAATATTGTGCAAAAATAAAAAGGGTTTTCAGAGTTTAATTATACTTAATTTCCTAAAACTTTCTTCTTTTCCTTTAAGGCTTTCATCTATCAAAAGTAAATATTAACACCACTTTTCTTTTAAGTAACATTTTCAAAATAGTACAAACCAATAGAGGGCTATTTACAACTTTATTTTCCAAGAAAGAAACTAAACTAATTATTCACACAAATATAGCTGAAATTTGAATATTTACAAAGTAAGAAGGGGTTACCTCTTCAAGTGAAGAATTGTTTCAAAATAAGCCCATTGACAGGAAGAAAATCTCTCTTTCCTAATAGATCTTGCAATATGAATGTTGATGGGCCTATCTTTTCGCTAATTTGAAATGGTTCGAGCCACATTTTCTGAAATTTAGTGTGTTTTCCTTTATCCCCATGGGCTTTGTCCCATTTCAAAACAAGATCACCAATTTGTAAAAGTTTTGGTCCAGTGGAAGTTGTATCAAAAGAAAGACTTAATAATTTTTGATGCTTCGCATGTGTAGTTCGAGATTTCTCTCTTTCTTCTTATAATTCCAAGATCTGATTATGTCTCAATTGAATAGAAGATGAGGGATTTTCTTCAATAAACTGCACTAAGGCTAGTGATGGAAGTACTAAGTTTGCTGGTATGAAAACCTCCTTTCCATACACCAGATTAAATGGAGAAGTGCCTATTGAGAGCTTTTGTGTTATACGGTCTGCCCATACTTCAAATATCAAATACTTATGGCAATTCTTATGATTCTGATCAATAATTCTCTTAATGATTTTGATAAGATTTTTATTGGTGGATTCTGCTAAACCATTACCTTGAGGGTAGTAGTTTGCAGAATATTTCAATTTAAATCCTCTTTTCATAACAAATTCAAGTATGGAATTACTAGAGAAATAAGATGCATTATAAAAAATAAGAGCGTTTGGTACACCAAACCTGGTAATAATGAATTGGTCTATGAATTCAATGATTTCCTCAGAGTTTGCTGCCTTCAAAGGAATTTCTTCTACCCACTTAGTAAAGTAATCTGTGGTTGTAAGGATGTACCTATGCTATTTGGATGAATGTGGAATAATTTCTCCAATGATATCCAATCCCCATTGTTCAAAGGGCTGCTCAATGTTGACTGGTTGCAAAGGAAAAGTTGGCTTCCTTTGTCTTCCACTGGTAGTTTGACATGTTCTTCATTTCCTTACATATTCATGAATATCTTTGAATAAGGTGGGCCAATAATACCTAGCATGAATAATTTTGTGAGCTGTTGTATCAGCTCCAAAATGTCCTCTTGCTGGACCACCATGTAATTCCTGCAAGACCTTTTGCGCCTCAGTTTTTTCTAAGCATCTTAAGAAGATCGAATCATAATTCCTTCTAAACAGCACATCATCAACAATCATGAAGTTTTTTGCTTTCAGTCTTATAGCACATTTATTTTTATAGGAAATATTATAAGGAGCATATCCATTTTTCAAATAAAATATCAAATCTACATATTGGGATTCAGGATTGATGGTACTTATCTCATTGATTTCTACAATATTGTTGGTACCTTCATATTCCTAAATATTAGAAGCTCCTGCTAACAACTTGAAAAAACCTTGGCCTTTGACAATCTTTGTTGGTCTAATGTCCAAATCATATTCTTGTAATGTCGTAACCCAGTTTTCCCTTTTTTCTCCCAATTCCCTTTGCACTAGTAACTGTCTTACTGCTGAAAAAGGGACTATAACTTTTGTATGAGTCTTTAAGAGAAAGGGGCTAAAGTGTTTAATGGCCTTGAATACAACAAAGGCTTTCTTTTCAACTTCAGAGTAATTAAGCTCAGCACCTTGAAGATTTGAACTATAAAATGATATTGGTGCTTCCAAGTTTTGATCATTGATTTGTGTTATTACTGGTGCTTAAGATGAAACAAATGCTAGAGTATCTAAAATAAAATGATTTGAAAAATTGGGAGTGTTTAATGCAGGAGCATTTATGATTACTTGATTGATTGAATCAAAAGCCTCATTTTCTATATGTCCCCATTTAAACGCTGAATTTTTCTTGATCATTATTTGTAATGGTAAAACAATCTTTGAAAAATCTAGAACAAATCTTTTTGCAAAATTTCTTTGACCTAAAAATGATGGCATTGATTTTTTATTATGTAGAAATGGAATATAAGAAATCTCTTTGATTCTATTTGGATCAATATAAATACCATATTTTAAAACAATGAACCCCAAGAGTTTTCCTTGGTCAACATCAAAAAATGACTTATTAGGATTCAGTGAAATCCCATACCTTTTATAGCGTTCAAAGATTTGTTTCAAATCATGTAAATGATTTGCTCTTTTCGTAGAGAAGATAGTAATGCCATCCAAATAGACAACTACTGATTTATTAATCAGACCTTTGAATGTTATATCCATTGCTCTTTGGAAGGTAGCTCCATCATTAATTAAACCGAAAGACATTTTTTGATAGGCATTAGTTCCCCACTTAGTTTTGAAAGTAGTCTTTAGTCTGTCATCGGGGTGCTCCAAGATTTGGTTATACCCTGAAAAACCATCTTGGAAAGACATTAATTCAGAACCAGCTATTGAATGTAAAGTTTGCTCCATTGTTTGTAGTGGGAAGTTATCTTTTTGACTTGCCTTATTAAGATTTCTAAAATCAATTCAAATTCTAATGTCACCATTCTTCTTTCTCACAGGCACCAAGTTGGACACCCAATTTGAAAGTCTAACAGGAAAATTATCTTAGCCTTCAAGAGTTTCTTTAACTCAACTTTTATTTGAATTTCAAGGTTCAGATGAATTTTCCTTAATTTCTGTTGTACTGGTTTTTCTTCAGATATCATTGGAATTGTATGCTATATGATAGAAGTATCATATGTTTTCAAGTCATCATAATTCCAAGAGAAGACATTTTTATATCTATTCAATAATCTGATAAATGCAAATCTTTCTTCTGAATTAAGTCCTAATCCTAGATTGATATTTTGTGGCTTGGCCTCTGTGCCAAGATTTATTAATTCAAATCTTAAAGTAGAAATTTGAAGCTTTGAATTAGTAACCTATTTACACCTATCTTTGATGTCATAAAGGTCTTCAAGTTTGAACACTGGTTTAGGTATTGAATTTTATTCAAGTTTTTTCTTCATTTGAAGATCATGCTCACTTTCATCAATAATTTGATCATCATATGACTTATCAGAAGTTAAGAAATTTAAAATGTCATTGTCATGATTGAATACTCGCCAGTTAGTGACATTATCAGGAACCAATGGTCTGAAAATTAACTCTACTGAAAATCTATCAGGACCGTAATCTTTAGATGGAAGGAGCTTAGAAGAAACATTGGCTAGTAAATCTGTTGCTGCAATCTGAGATCTAGAAATGGGAGAAATATTAAATGCTAGAAAGTGAGATACAAGGTCTTGTACCAAGGATTGATAATGTTTAAGGTGATTAGAAAGACAATGTATAGTATTTCTAACTTGCTTTATAACAATTTCAGAGTCACCGAACACTTTCAAATATTTCACCTTAAGACCTATTGCTTTTGAAAGTCCTTGAATCAAGGCTTCATATTCAGCAGTATTATTTGTGCACTCAAATTCTAATCTGCATGATAGCATAGTCTTTTCTCCTTCAGGACTAACTAAAATGCATCCTGCTCCTGCACCATCATTAGATTTATACCAATCAAAATATAATGACCAAAATAAAGGTTTATCTACAGTTTTATTTACAGTTTCTTCAACAATTTTAACACATCTTGATGTATTTGTTTAGGAAAAATTTTCAATTTGAGATGTGAAATTATTAACTGAGAAATGTGATGATTGAGCACTAAAATTACCAAAGAATGTTTCAGATGAGTAGTTACCAAGAATATTATTGTTGATGTTATAGGCTAGTTTTCTGTTCAAACTCTGTTACAGTATGAGTCATATGCTTCTCCCGATCGATCTTGATCTGATTTGGCTTCCCTTTTTAGGGAAGCCACATGTGATACCAATCGGTAGAAATGTAACCATGAAGTTTCTCAGACCAGTCTCTGCTTAAAATCAAACCATAAAACTCAAGAATATCAGCAATTAATATATCAATTCTCTGAACTACTCTTGGATCAACTGATAACCTAATTGTAACTGAGTTGATTTCTCCCAATACTTGGACCTTTGTTCTATCCGGCTGGACGATATGCACTACAGACTTCTGGGGTTCAATATTCAGTTTAGAACAAACCAAAGTTGGCATTATATTCGATGAAGCCCCTGAGTTTATTAAGAAATTATGCAGATTTCTATTATAAATCTCGTAGGTAAAGAGAAAAGGAGGAGTATGGGAATTTGATCTATCTCTGATTAGAACAGAATTAGTAGCTTCTACTCCACCAGCTGGTGGCTTACCTGTCTCATTATTAGCTTTGGACAATACAACATTTGGAAGAGGAGAAGAAGGTACTGCATTTAATTCATTGAGCAACAGTTTTTGTTGATGTTTGAGCTTACTAAGCTCAAGTATAGTGATATTTTCTCTCGTTTTGTTCATGTCTTCAATGATGTTGTAATCCATAGAGTTTGAAACTACTAATGTTTTAGATGATGAAGGTGGATTGGAAGATGATGACTGTTTTTGAGTAGGAATCACTATAGACTTCTTTGTGGGAACCCGTTCTTTAGTAGTAGTACCAAAGTTATTTTTCTTTTGAGTCGCTTGAATAGGTTCAGGAGTTCCTTTACTCCTGGTACTTACTGGAAAAACTTCCTATTCATTTTCAGTATCAGAATTGGGTAAAATGAAGTCCCACATCCCATGACATTCCACAACTTCCTTTTCTTCAATTTCGTCAGATAATTAGACTGTATCTTCTTCTTCATCGCTCTCAGGGTTTGACTCTGCATTGGATATAGCATTAGGGGGTTTTGATTCTGGTTTCTTAAAGTTTCTAAATGGCTTCTTAGTTGAGGTCTTAGTTACTTGTTTCTTAATTTCTACCATTTCATTTGACATAGTTTTTAGAACCTTTTGGAGACCTTCCATATCGTATGGATCTTTAGCCATTTTCTTCTTTGAATCATCTTTGAAGGAAACTTTTTTAGATTTTCTATCTTCAAGAGCAGCTCTCTTTTCTAAGGTGATGATACATTTTTCCATAGGAATTGCCTCTTTCATATTCTATTATGAAACCAACTCACAAAAAGATAGAAAATATAGATCAACGCCTTAGAATTCATCCTCTTCGAGGGGGAAACCTCTTTTACATTACACAAATGAATGATTCTTTGATGATCCAAATGACAAAACCTCCTTTCTGTATATAGGAGTCTAAGGAGTCACAATATAACCCAGCCGACCTAACAATAATAATATAAAGGCACAAAAATAACAATAGAGGGATTTTATGGGGGCAGTAATAACAATATGGGGACAATAGGGGCACAACAATATTAATAAGGGATAAAACCACAATAATAATGGGGTAATCACTAGTATTATAGGGGCAACTTAGTAGGAATAACCATCCAATAGGGTAAATAAAGAAGTGGATCATTAGTTAACCAAGAAAGGTCAGGCAAATCCAAGGTTGTAATGGAAGGCAACTGGCGATTAGGGTCTTGCGATGGATATTGATAACCCTGAGGGGCAAGTCTCATACTGGAAGGAGGATATCCTGGATATCCTAGGATAACCTCAACAATTGAAATCAGCATACCTCCTGGGTATCCAAGATGAGCGATATCGTATTGAGGTTGAATAGGTTGTTGAAACATATGACCTAGGTATGGTTGATTCTTAAAGGGGAGATTCTAACCCATTCGACCTTGAACAAACTGCCCTTGAAAGGGTTGACTTTGCAAGGTTGACCTTGGATAAATTGAGTTTGAAAAGGTGTACCTTGAACAAACTGACTCTGGGGTAAACCTTGGAAAGGTAGCCTTGAAAAGGTACTTGCATATATGGAATACTAGGTTGAACAACAGGTATTTGAGGTGCTGATGGAATCCTAGGAATGGATTGAACACCAGATGCATGAGGTAAAGACTGGACAAGTGGCTGCATAGTAGCCTGTGACATAAGTGGGACAGTTACCTGCGATACTCTTGGAATGGGAGTTTGAGTTGAACCTGGACTTGGGTCCTGAACAGTCATTGGCATGGTGGACTACCCTACTGTTTGATGGGTACTCAGGGTGGGCTACTAAAGCGGTTGCTAGGAAGGTGTTGATGGGTTAGCCTTGACGGTTGATTGGACTTGAAAAGGAATAGCTTGAAAAGGCATTTGCTGTATAGGTTGTCCAAGAGGTTGGCCAGGTTGATACAAAGGCACTTAAGAAGCAACAAGAATTGACTATTGAGAAGGGTTCTAGATTGTATTCAATCCAGGGTAAAACATTCCAATGATGGGTTGAGGCATAACAAGCTAACCAAAACTGGTTTGAGGCATTTGAACATAATTAAAGTAGTTTCTGTTGGGGTGTTTCCCCCCAGCTGCAGGGTAAGGTTCACCAAAATGTTGTTCTCTAGGTGGAGGATATGACAGTTTCCCCCTAGGCGGATAATGAACACCTATTGGTTTAGCTTATGGATTACCCATATTACAAAAAACCATATTAATGACTTGTTCAGACGTCAAACCCGTAGTGGTAGGATTAATTACACCCGTTGACATGTTTGAAGATGAGTTCGAGGAAGAAGCTCCTGAATAAGCTCTTGTGAGAGAGTGATATCCAGGTGATAAAAAACCACCATACAATGTGGAATCTAGAGAAGTGGAAAACATGGATGCATCTGATGTGGCACTTATAAGAATGGTTGTGGACCATTCAAAACCAGGCATGGTAGAATAAGGAGTCGTGTAACGTGGAATCCCTTGTCCTAAAAAGTTCAAGGGTGTAAAATAACAAGGTTCAGGGTGAAGAGATCGAAACAAAAGTTCTGAGATATTTGCAGGTTCAATGGTAGAAACTATAGGTTTTTCCTCTTCTTCCAAAACAAGTTATGTAGAAAGTTTGAATAATATGACACATATTGACAGATATTATCCCGATTATACACTATTGTGAAATAAATGCATAATACATAACCTCCTCTACGTTGATCATCAATTTACAGAAGCAGAAACAATAACATGCGCACATAGAAGCATCAATCACACATATCAACACAGTATTTTCCCAGGGAAAGCATCTCGCTAAAAACCCCAACTATCTGTATATTATATTGATTGAGAACATGTAACAATCATAGTACAATACTCTTCACAAGTATCCAACACTATCTCCACCTGTTACACACAATACAGCTCAGATCTGATCGCCAAATCTCCTCCGCTGCTTCCCTGCCTCCACTGCGCAATCCTGCAAGAGAGTGGATGAGAATGGTTGAACTAAACTCGTATTTACCTCAAAATAATCACTCACACTGGAAATCATGTGAGCAGAGGCTATAATCACTTGGTATTGGCCAATTCTCATTGGCATAACTCAATCCCATTGATTGTGCAAATCCTCATGCACAACTATAGTCACAACTGATAGCAATCTGATCCTCTAACACCTGTCCTTGCTGAACTGAACATGCACTGACATGCAACTGAGTTAACTGATGTATTCTTTAGTTGCATTATGAGTTAATAATTAGTTTAACAACTCATCATTAGTCTATTTGCAGTTAAACTAATTACAACTAGTTTAACCAAGTCAAACTGAACACAACTCCATCAACTCCACAATCAACTCCACCAAACTCAACTGATTGAGTTCTAACTGAAGTCATGCATGCAACAACTCAACTGAACCACAAAGAAAATGTATTTCCTTCTGACAGTTGCATGTGCCACATCTGTAGCTCAAACTGAAGTGCTCCAAGAGAATAAGATAAAGTTTATAGTCTAAATATTATTATAAGCTAATAATATTTGACTGCTCTATAATTAGACTTGACAGTGTCACCGTTGTTGTCTAAAAATAGAAGTCCATCTATTTTTTTCCAACTTGACCAATCATCCATAAACAGCATCCTGCAACTCATAGACATGATCCATATGTCTAAAAATATACTTTGCGCCATAATTTGCTTATGGGCCCACTTAGTGAAGGCGACTCTTTTCACTAAGCTCCATCATCTTGTTGCAATCTCAACAATATTAAGGTAAAGTGTGCCAAACTTCAAGCTCATAAAACATGGCTTGAAGGTTTAAAAATGAATGAAGATGAAAATATATCAAGTTTATTTCTTAGAATATATGAGATTGTAGAATACCATCAAAGGACTTGGTGACAAACTTGATGAATTTATAGTCATACAAATGGCCTTGAGATCTTTTCCCTCTAGAAATGATGCAAAGGTCTCTACCATAGAAGAACTATAGGACTTGGATAAAATAATTATGGATGGGATTCTTGGAATTTTAACTACATATAATATGAAATTAAAGAGAGAACAACCTGATCTAAAGGAGTGACATTTAAAGCTTTAAACTACATATGAAGATCATGATTGTTCTTGTCATGAGTAAAAATATGAGGAAGCTAACTTCATAAGGAATTTGAAGAAAGGATCAAGAAAATACAAAGGTAAGTTACCTTTCAAATGTTTCAATTGTGGCATAGTAGGTCACTTTGTTGAGAAATATAAGGTAAAATATTTCAAGAGGAAGAGCTTCTACTCTAAGGAATATAATGACTCCATAGAAGATGAAGATGAGAGTGAATCTAATATAAGTTTATATGAAGAGCTTCTTATGACCCTTGAAGATCAAAAGTACGATCAAGAGAGGCTTGATCCAAAAGATGATGAGATTGACACAGAAGTTGATATGGAAGAAAAAATCCTTAATGCCTTAGATGAAATTTATAGACTAAGGAAAAAGAACCAAAAGCATAAAGAAAAAATACAAGCATATGAGGAGAAGCACCACACTACAAATGAAGCAATCATCCTTTTGAAAATAGAGCTAGAAGAGTCAAATTGGATAGCAGACATTCTTATGAGCCAGATAAAAGAAAAAGAGAAGAATTGTGAAAGGCTTGAAGCAAAGGTAAATTTTGTAAGATAATGTCCAGAGGAATATAAAGTTCAAATGGATGTGAAATTAAGATTTGTAAAGGGCTCTGAAACTATTAAAAATTTTCTCAGCAATCAAAGGTCACCAATAATCAAGATAAGATTAGGCTACAAAGAAGATAATGGAAAAGGAAAAGGAGAATCAAGTTCTAATATATCAAGAACAAAGGAACTCAGAAGC
This sequence comes from Pinus taeda, assembly GCA_000404065.3. Lineage (NCBI taxonomy): Eukaryota > Viridiplantae > Streptophyta > Pinopsida > Pinales > Pinaceae > Pinus > Pinus taeda. The sequence goes on along the minus strand of APFE031522856.1, from coordinate 310,407 downwards.
TATGTTAAGGTGCTAAAAGGTCCAAGTACCCAGCCAAGCAAAGAAGGAATGGTGTCAAAAGTGAGCAAAAATAAAATCATATCATCTTCAAAAACAAAAATGGAGTAGGTAAGGAACATAAGCTTGAATCTTCTCAAGCTAGTAACCAAAACAAGTTTGATAAAGAAATCCCATCAAGAATAATCATCACACTAAGGTACCCAAACCTCTTCTATGGCTACTGATTTTTATGTTATAACTCTGGTCATAAGGTTGCAAATTTTAGAGCCTATAGGTATATCAAAAATGTACATGTTATATCTAGTCAACCCTTAATGCCTAGGTCTATAAGTTCCTACACTAATAGTATGTACAAAAAAAATGCATTTTCTCTTCTCTTTGATGAAATTGAATGTTATGTAGGTAATAACTTTGGACATAAGGAAAGTGAGGGTAGAAGCAAGATTTTAAGGTCTTATAAGTAAGATAGGGATAAAGAATTCACTAAGGCATGGAGAAAGAAGCCTAAGGATGTAGAAGAGTGTGAATATGAACTCTATGCTCAAGAAAAATGAAATTAATGGCACATTGATAGCAGTTTTTCAAAGCACGTGATGAGATACAAAACCAAGATTTTATCCTTGAATGAAGATAAAAAAAAAAAAAAGTAGTGTTACTTTTAGTAACAATGCCTCAACAAATATAATCAGAAAAGGAACAATTGTTTCGTAAAAGGGAAAGACCAAAGCTCAGAATGTGTTACATGTAGATGGTCTTAAGCATAATGTATTAAGTGTTAGTAAGATATGTGACCAAGGAAATTAAGTTATATTCAGGTTAGATGGCTATGAAGATAAGAAGGAATATTTATGGAAACCAATAGTGAGGGTAGTAAAGACTTCAAGCAATGTCTATGTGTTGGAAGGTGGGAAAGAAAGTTGTTATATGGAAATGGTGGAAGAAAGGTATTTATGGCATAAGCAATTAGGACATGTCAAATTTTATCATTTAATAAAGCTTAGAAAAAAGGAGGCATTGAGAAATATTACTAAAATCTCAAAGCCATATGAAACATTTGTAAGTCATGTCAATTTTGAAAGCAAACTAGGGTACAATGAATCAAAGAAAAGGATCATTTTACATCAAGGATATTGAAACTCATCCATACAGATCTTTATGGTCCCATAGAAATAAATCTCCATGAGATGAAAGATATTTAATACTCTTAAATGATGATTTCACAAGAATGGCTTGGGTTTGCATTCTTAAAGAAAAAATTGGAGCTTTGGATAAATGCAAAATATTCAAGGTGTAGGTTTTAACCCCATATAGAAACTACCTGCATACAAATTCTAAAAAATAGAAAATAAACAATGGCGAGAGCATAAAAAATAAAACAGATTTACACATAGATTTCCCCATGGATCCCAAAACCAAGACTACCAAATTGATTTTTCATTATATTCCTTTCAATGTTACTATATATATATATATATATCGAAGCATCCATAAACCTGAATCCAATAACCCTGGATTAGAACATAATTGTAGTTCCCTTAACCAAATATACAAAATACCATGGATAGAAAACCATCATGCCCAAAACCATGTGTGAAAACCACACACAAAACCATAGGTAGGTTTGCCCACCTAATATAGGATCCAAAAAAAAAAATTCCCCGGGCATTGCCCCGGACCCCGTAGAGGGGGATACTGCCCCCCTCAAACCCCCCCAGGGGGGGGCTGCGACCCCCTATACCCCTGCGTTGCACCTGACACAATGAACAGGGGGGTTGTTCCCCCCCCCCCCCCCCCCGCATGTGGGGCTAATCGTGGAAAGAATATAACACGCACCCAACATTCTCCCATTGTTGTTTTATTCCACGGGGGGCCACATGAGAGCTTATTCATTGGTCCAACCCTGCAATGCCCATTGTTTCTCTATACCAAGAAAACTTCTCAATGCTCACAAACTTCTTCAATGCATCTGCAACATTCTTCAAAGTATCTACCTTTACCAACAACACCTTTTTGTCCTCAACCATATCCCTCGCACAGTGATATTGAACATCAATGTGCTTTGTCTTTGAATGATAAGCAGGGTTCTTTGCCAATAAATTGCACTTTGGCTGTCACAATCTATCCTTATAGCTCATTTTACCAACCCCATACTTGAACATAATCTCTACAACCAAACTGCTTCCTTGCTTGCATGAGTGGTTGCCATGTATTCTGCCTTTGTAATTGAAAGTGCCACTACAGACTATCTCTTGCTCATCCAACTGACTGCACCTCCAAACAGGTTAAATACATACCCACTTGTAGATCTTCTCTGATCTAGATTTCTAGCCCAGTATGCACAACAAATCAACAATGTCCAAAACTCTATCCAATCTTGGTCTTCCTTGGTAGCACAAACCATAATCACTAATGCCATGCAAATACCTGAAAACCCGCTTCATTGTTGTCCAATGCTCCTTCCCTGGTTTTGACATAAACCTGCTCAATACTCATATTGCATGTGGAATGTCTAGTCTAGTACAGACCATTGCATACATCAAGGTACCGGCTGCACTTGCGTATAGAACACAGGACATGTCCTCTTCCCCTTCTTGTGTCTTGGGACACTATTCAGCATATAACTTTACATTGACAGGAATAGGAACCTTCACCGGTTTACTATCCTGAATATTAAACCTTTGCAATATTGTCTCAACATACTTCCTCTGGTTTAACCAGAGCTTCCTTTTTTCCCGATCTTGTTTAATTTCCATGCCCAAAATATAGTTTCCAACACCAAGATCTTTCATGTTTAATTTAGAGGACAATTGGATCTTCAATTCCTGGATAATTTCTTTGTTATTTCCAATCTACAACATATCATCCACATACAAGACCAAATAAATAACATGATCACCAATTAATTTAAATTACTCACAATGATCTTCTTGGCTTCTGGTGAAGCCAAGTCCCCGTATATATGTATCAAATTTCTGATACCACATCCTTGGAGACTATTTTAACCCATACAGATACTTTTTTAACTTGCATACCAGTTCTTTCTTACCCTTCACCGCAAAGCCTTCAGGTTGCTTCATGTAGATCTCTTCTTCTAGATCCCCATGAAGAAATGATGTCTTCACATCCATTTGTTCTACCTCAAAATCAAAAGCAACAACAACAGATAAAAGTAATATAATAGAAGCTACCTTGGCAACAGGAGAAAAATTATCACCAAAATTGATTCTCGGCACCTGGGAATAACCTTTTTCAACCAATCGAGCTTTGTATTTCTCCACCTTTCCTTTTGCATTCATCTTCTTCTTAAACACCCATTTGTTGCCAATGGGTTTCCTTCCAACTGGCAACTCCACCATATCCCAAGCTTAATTTTTGTGCATAGATGCCATTTGATCAACCATGGCCTCTTTCCAGAGTTTTCCATCCTCTGAATCTATTGCTCCCTGACAGTTTTGGGATCATCATCAGCAATAGATAAAGAAAAAATTGAACAAAAATCAGTTGGACTATACCTTTCTGGTTTCCTTCTTTCTCGAAATGATCTTCTCACAGCTGGAGTTTGTTTCTCTTCATCTTTTGATTCCTCTTCTGCTATAGAGTCTGGTTCCTCCTCCTTTAGCTCAAACTCTATCTTCTCAGGTTTCTTTGGTAGGACTTCATATCTAATAACATCTTTCACCACTCTAAACACAACATCGTGGCTGTACACAACCTTCCTTGTTTCTGGTTTCTAAAGCTTATAACCTTTTAAACTATCCTTATACCCAATAAAGATGCACCTTTCAAAATTTACTATCCAACTTCATTCTTTTCTCCTTTCAAACATGTACATATGCATCACATCTAAATACCCTCAGATGTGAAAGAGAGGGTTTCTTACCAGTCCATGCCTCTTGTGGATTCTTATCCTCCAACGTTGATGAAGGTGATCCATTGACTAGGTAACATGCAATCTCCACCGCCTCTGCCCAGAATTCTTGTCCTAACCCAGCACCACCAAGCATGATTCTTAGCTTTTCCATCAACATCCTGTTCATTCTTTCTGCAACTCCATTTTCTGAGGTGTGTATGGAGTAGTATTCTTCCATGCTATACCACACTTCTTATATAACTCTTCAAATTTCGTCTTGCAAAATTCTCCATTGTTATCTGTCCTCATCACCTTTATCTTCTTCTCTGTCTGGTTTTCCACCAAAGCTTGAAATTCTTTAAACCTGTCAAAGACTTCAGATTTCTTCCTAAGGAAATATATCCATGTATTCCTTCGGGAGTCATATATAAATTATACATAGTACACATACGTGCCCATTGATGGAACCGACACAGGTCCAAACACATCACTGTGCAAAAGCTCTAATATATGTTTCACCCTCTTAGCACCAGAGGGGAAACTCACCTGATTCTGCTTCCCATATACACAATTTTCATAGAAATCAAAATCCAGAGAGAAATTAGGCATACCTTCTACCATACCATTCCCATGAAGTATTCGAAGGCCCTTCTCTCTAATATTTCCAAGCCTTTCATGCAATAGCATGGTCTTTTCTCCAAAGGCCACTAGATTTTCTACTCCACTTTCAGGATCCACAGAATTGTTTCACCCATCAATAACAGTGCTACCCTGAATCTTGTACAAAGTTCCAATCCAAACTCCCCGCATCAATACCAGTGCTCCCTAAACCATCTTGCAGGTATATTTTTTGAACACTGTTTTTACACCTGCATCATCCAGCTTGCTTACAAAAATCAAATTTCTGGCCAATGTAGGAATATGCAAAACACCCAGAAGTATTCTAATCCTTCCACCTTGCAACTTCAACTTTGATTTTCCATGACCAATGATTCTAGCCTTCTTTTCATCCCCTAAGAAGACATCACCACCATCATATTTATCATACTTGCAGAACCACTCCCTGTGGGGAGTGAAGTGAAAGGATGCACCTGAGTCAATCAACCATGCCTCATGATCTACATGTCTACTTGAAGAAGAAGCCAAGTACACATACCCACCTTCATCTGAGCTGGTTTTTGCCTCTACAAAAGCAGCATCATCAGATCCCTTTCCTTTCTTAGGGGCTTTAGATCTACATTCCTTTTTGAAGTGCCCTTCCTTTCCGCATTTCTAGCACACCTTTACAGTTTTTCCTAGAGATTTAGATCTCCCTCTAGATTTAGATCTCCCACTCAAGGATTTATTTTTGTTTCTATTATGGGAGTGTCCTCATACAGAAAAGGAACCACCATTCTGTTCCTCCATATTTTTCCGTCTCATCTCCTATGACAACAAGGATGAGACTATTTCATCAAACTGCAAAGCAGTCGCATTGCTACCTATTGCAACAACCAGACTATCCCACGAATCTAGTAGAGAACACAACAAATTCATGCAATTATCTTCATCTGAAATTTTTATATCAACAGATAACAATCGGCATACCATAGTATTAAAGGCATTCAGATGCTCTGTCACTGAGTCTCCATCCCTCATCCTCAGGTTACACAACTTTTTCCATAGGAACAATTTATTCACGAGAGACTTAGATTAGTACAAAATCCCTAACGTGTCCCACAAATCCTTCGTCGAAGATTCCCCTGATACATTCAACAATATTGAATCTGAGATGCACAATTGTATTGTGCTCTTTACCTTCCGATCCAGCTTGGCCCAGTCTTCAGCTGACATTGTTATTGGTTTATTATATGGATCTACCGCGATCCACTGATATTTATCCACCAGTAGATCCTCCATCTTGAGTTTCCACAACTCAAAACTCTGACCATTAAATTTCTTGATCTCTATCTTTCCACTGCTCATCATCTTCTTTCACCACAAGAATCGATCCCGCAAATCTCCCACTAAATAGGGCCTACCACAGGCCCAAGCGAAACCCTTCAACAATAAATGAGTCCCCTTGAAGCCAAAACAAATTTGATACCAAATGTAGGTTTTAACCCCGTACAAAAATTACCTACATATGAATTCTAAAAACCAGAAATAAACAATGGCGAGAGCATAAAACATAAAACAAATATATACAGAGATTTTCCCCTAGAACCCAAAACCGGGACTACCAGATTGATTTTTCATTATATTCCTTTCAATGTTACAATACATATATATACATGCTAAAGCATCCATAAACCCCAATTCATTAACCCTGGATTAGAACGTAACCGTAGTTCCCTTGATCGGGTCTACAAAATACCATGGACAGAAAACCATCATGCCCAAAACCATGTACGAAAACCATGCACAAAACCATAGGTAGGTCCACCCACCTAATATAGAGTCCAAAAAATAATTCCCCTGGGTGCTACCCCAAACCTTATAGAGGGGGGCTACCACCCTCCTCAAACCCCCCGACAGGGAGGGGCTGTCGCCCGCCCCCCCCCCGGTGCATGGGACTAATCATGGAAAGATTATAACAGACACCCAACACAAGGACCAAATAGAAAATGAGATGGATTTGAAGATCAAATTTTTGATATTAGATTGAGGGGGAGAATTTACCTCAGAGGAATTCAATAATTTCTGTGAGAAGCATGGAATCAAGAGGCATATCTCAATTACAAGAACTCCACAACAAAATAGTGTTGTTGAGAGAATGAATAGAGTAGTCTAAGAAATGGAAAGAACAATGCTTAATGAAGAAAAATTGACACATACCTTTTGGGGAGAACTTGTCCAAACAATAACAAACATTCTAATAAGCCTTTTCTAAGGGAAAAAACAAATAAGACCCCTTATGAGCTATGGTATGGCATAATAGCCTCATTAAAACATTTCAAGATCTTTGGGAGTAAATTTTATATTAAGATATGTTGGCATTATGATACATATGTTGTACTTGATGGCAACCCACTCATCTCAGATGATAAATTATAGTGCAGCAAAGTTCACGCACTTTCATGAAGATAAAAGTTTCTTTCATGTAGAGAAAAGTTCACGCACTTTCATGGAGAGAAAAGTTTCCTTCATGTAGAGAAAAGTTCACGCACTTTTATGCAGAGAAAAGTTTATTTCATGTAGAGAAAAGTTCACGCACTTTTATGTGGAGAAAAGTTTATTTCATGTGGAGAAAAGTTCACGCACTTTTATGGTTGGTTCATGGTATTGGTCCGACAGTTTTTTGATCCTATGGTTTTGGTCCGTGGTATTGCATCCAAAAGTGTTGATCCCAAGTATTGGTTTCATGGTATTGTGTTATTATGGTTTTGGACCGTGGTATTGTGAAAGGCCTAAGACTATAAAAGGGGAAGGAGATCATTTTGCAAAGCATCATCTGAATTGTTATTGAATATCTGATAAAGTGCTAGATCTGGAATACTGTGATTGGGTTATGGTGCAGATCTAGATCTGAATAAAGAAGGAACCTGTGCGCAAGGAGAAGGATAAGTTCTATTGATGGGTCTTAATCTTTAAGCTTGAATGATAGTATTTTTTGTTCTGGGTTTAGATTTGGTGTGTGGTTACAATTACCATGATTTGGATACAGCTGTCAGAGAAGTGTTTACTTGATTCAGTGCTAATTGGTGAAAAGGAGATTGTTTGATGCAGAAATTCTTGATGATTGATTGATGTTCATGGATCTAGTCTGAAAAATTTATGAAACGTGGTCCCTGGAAGAAAGAGAAGGTTGTATCCTTCTGTAGGCCAGCACCTACGTACTAGTATCTTGGCTAGTGAAAGAGCTAAGGGGGTTGTAGCTCCCTTCCAGGAGAGTCTAGAAAATGAGAGAGGGTTGTAGCTCTCTGCAGGTTGCAGCCTACGTATAGGTAAAGGACTGCACCAGTACAATTGTAAAAAGAAGTTTCTAATTGAAAGAAGATAGAGACATATTGCAGTAGCTGGTTTTCACCCACATTGGGTTTCCACCTTATATCATGGTGTTCATGTGTGTGGCTTATGTGTGATGATCTGTTCTATTTTACTGCACTTGTTTACTATTAATATGGTTGATAATGTTCTAATGCACTCATTAAGGATCAACTAACTGAATCATCAGAAGTTGTGGAAGTAGCATATATGAATCTGAATATGGAAATGAAAAAGTTTTATTGATGTGATAATATTGATTCAACCCCCCCCTCAGTATTATTTCCAACAATTGGTATCAGAGCAGGTCCTTCAGAAGAAGCTTGATCGCTTGAAGGAAGATCTCTCATCATGAGCAACTACGAGAGGGAAGCATCAATCAGGCCAACGATTTTTGATGGGACAAACTTCGTATACTGGAAGGTAAGAGTTACTGCCTATCTTCAATCTCTTGGTACTGAAGTCTAGGATATCATATATACAGGGTATACTTTTCCATCAGCAACTCCTACAGATCCGGCTGAGAAGAAGAAATATGAAACAAATTCAAAGGCGGTCAATACTCTTCTAGGATGTCTATCTCAATCATAATTCGTGAAGGTTATGCAGTTTAAATCCGCAAAGG